>VMDR010004303.1:0-61583 GCA_007922815.1 Macrotus californicus | reverse complement strand
TTGGTGGAACAGTGTGTAGTTAAAACACAGGAGACTTCTTTCTATTTGAGAAATTAAAGGAATGTCATCTTTTTCATTTTCCTTAAATTGATCTCTGAAAATATATTTCTATTATTCAATTACAAAGTCTGTTGACGTTTAACTACTTATGTGGCTGTGATTACCAAAGGCGAAGTATAAGACTTATCTTTTTCCCTCCACGTACCCACAAATGTTGGCCTGCATTACAGAGTACTGTGGGAGGTGTTTATTTTGCAATTAAATAAGACTGAGGAGAATGTTCTGAAGTTATTGCTTAGTGCCCCTTCCATCACCCTCCGCCCACCCATGCCTTTTTTTAAAACATTTTATTTATTTCCATTTTTAGAGAGGGGCGGGGAGGGAGAAAGAGAGGGAGAGAAGCATCAATGTGCGAGAGATACATTGATAGGCTGCCTCTTGCACTCCAATAACTGAGGACCTGGCCTGCCACCCAGGCATTTGCCCTGACTGGGAATGGAACCAGTGACCATTTGGTTCACTTGTACTTGGCCAGCACTCAATCCACCGAGCTAAGCCAGGACCTCAATACCTTTTTAAAAATTATTAAAACCAAGGCTGAAGGTGATTTTGGTAAAGTAAAATTCGGTTCTTAAATAAATTAGTGAAGCATAACAGAGATATGTATAAGCATTAGCATTTAGCTTCAAGTATGAAATGGACTTGTGACCTGGGGGTAGGCTGTTCTAAAAAAACTCTGAAGATTTTAGTTAATCACAAGCTTAAAATTAGTGAAAGTATGATATGGCTTTCTTGCGCTATAAGAATAGAAGTACAGGCTCCTGATCATGCCAAGTAACATTCTCACTGTTCTATGAACTGCTCAGGTCACACTTGAGGTATCCTACTGTAGTAGGTAGTCAGACAGGCATGATCGAGTTGGAATGATAGGCCAGGTGCAGAAGGTCACCAGGGCAGAGAGCCCTGGGTACCTAGCAGCAGGCAAAACTACAAGCCCTTGCACAACCACTCCCTTAGGCATTAACCCCTGGAGAGATCCTCCCCTGAGATCTCCAGATAAAAGCTCTCTGTCCTCCCCCTCTGCCCAGCAAGCCTGTGCTTTTCCTCTCTCTTTCATCTCTAAGTCTCGAGGAGTGTAATTCTCTCTCCTAAGCTCCAAGGGCCCTTCTTTGGCCTTGGTAATTCATTTCCTGAGCCCATTTCTTCTACAGCTCACTCTACTTCTGTGACTTTTTTCTTTATTTCTTTTTTTTGTGTTTTTTTTTTTTTTAATGTATTGATTAATTTTAGCTGGGGAGTGGGGGTGGAGAGGGGGAAAAAAAGACAAAGGGAAACATTGATTTATTTTCTTAAATGTGCCCTGATGGGAATCAAACCCACAACCTTGGTATATCAGGACAGTGCTCTAACCAACAGAGCTTCCTGACCAGGGCTATTGATTTTCTAAATAAACTTTCCCTTACAGTTTGAATATCGGCTCTAAATTCTTTCTGAATTCAAGTACCGAGGTTATCGAACCAAGGTCTAACACCTGGTGCTGTTTCGTTGTCAGCGCTACTAAGCTAAAATTTTAAGAGCAATATTGATAAAATGGAGTATAAAAACAGACCAGAAAACTGAGCATGTGAGGACCAATGCACAGAATTAGAGATTCTAAGCCTGAAGATAAAGACTAAAGCGAGGAAATCATCAACATTCATTTAGCATCTCTTGTACCAGAAATTGTATGAGGTACCTAGTAGAACCTTAATTCTCAGAATAATCCCATGCTGTAGGATTTATTATCTCCATATTCCCAGTGGCTCCGTGTGGAAAGATTTCTTCATTAGTCAGCTACAGAGTTGTGATTCTAACTCCCGCTTGTCATATATCAGAGCTTATACTTTTCCCACCACACCTTAGGCTACCATCACCTGCTTTAGGTTTTACAGAAATTACATGTTAAAATTTGCTTCGTTCAATACTATATTGGGCACCTGAAATAGAGGAGGCACTATGTCAAGAATTCTACCCAAATTAAGCTTATGGCTTCTAGTTAGAGAATATAAAAATATGTGCCTAAATAGCTACAATGCGAGATGGAAAGCAAAAAATAACATGAGAACTACAGTTAATGTGCTTCAGGGGACGAAATGTTGCTGCTGAAGGAAATAATGGCGTTTGAACTGGACTTTGAAAAACAGAGGGATTTGGATGTGCTAGGAGGGCATCCAGACAGAAGGAACAGCACGCATGTGGGAAAACGAAATGCGTATCTAAGGCATACCCAACAGTGTCCCAGTGTAGCTCTGATGCAGAGTCAGAGGAGATTAGTGGAGAATAACTTGGAGAGATGGACTGACCTAGATGAGGGAGGGTCAGAAATGCCCGGCTAATGAGTTCTGTGATGTTCTGTTGGCAGTGGGGAGCCATAATTGTGTTGCCGTTGTTTGTTTTTAAGTAGGGCAAGCACAATGGCCCCAAGTGGCCATTTGTGTAAAGGACTTGCCACAGGGCAGAAAACAAAGTGGGGAGCAGTTAGAAGGTTTTGTGTGTCCAAGTGGGAGACAAAGAGAGCCTGAGTTACAATATTGTCCAGCCTTCTTGTATTCCTTTGTAGGGCCACCCAACCCTCATACCTATCACCCAACTTTGCTGTTTTTTCAATCTCCTTTGGCTCCCTGACTTCAACCTTCAAATCCGGGTCCCAGGTATTTAACTATCATCCTTATTTTCTGGTATTTGGATATTAGTTTCCTCCTGTGCACTCTGCTCTGACTCACTCCTCCATGCTTGGATTATCCCACCATCTCCCCATGCCTCGGCCCCAGCCTTAACCCTGCAGAGCCTGTAGAGCACAATTCCGCACTGGATGAGTCGAGATCTGCAGTTGCAAACAGACACTCCTCTAGCTAGCTCTGGCAAGGAAACAAAATTTTAATTGAATAAAGGATGTCTGGTATCTCTTGGAATCTCCAAGAGGGCTGGAGAGTCAGTCCGAGAGGCTCTGCAGCCAGACCCACCACACACCGTGAGGGCTGCTGGAGTGGGGAGGTCCGCACAGCTCTGATCTGCGCAGGCGCGGCAGCCCCACCAGTGACTCTGGGGACTCTACACAAGACATTTCACCGGGGAGCTTCTGGAAGAGTGAGGCCCCTGTTGTGACATGGAGGATTGTAAGGGCTCCGGCTTCCCACAGCTTTCATTTCTGTGGTGAAATCTTTAGGGTTATGTCTGTTTGGTGAAGCCTAATTGCATGCAGAGGTGAAGATACCACAGAGCTAGTGAAGGTTGAGCTTCAGGACCCCTCAATTGCATACCCCTCCCCTGACCCTGGGAGAGTCCTAGAAATGTCATAGTTTTTAGATAATTTGCAAAAGGAAAATATTGTAGCTACAAGTCTGCCTTCCCCTGTCACACTTACTAAATTTACATATTAACAACCATGAGTTGTGAAACTTAAAGAAACTTTTCTAAACTATCAATAATAAAAAAAATTGATCGATCTTGCTAAAGGATAGAATAAAGTGTCTTTTTATTTATTATAAAAATGTTACAAAATCATTGTATGTGAAGACACAAAGAGTATGCAGCTAAAATAACAAAGCAAATATTAAAAAGATGCATTAGGCAATTACTTTTAAATTTACACTTTTTTTCTGGGTTTGTGATGGTTGTAATACTGGTAAGCGTTTAAATACTCGTAATTTGTTAATTTGTTTTATTTTTTTTCTCAATCTAAATAAGTACTAAATTTGTAACCTAGTTATAAATTTATACAATTTTGTTGCTTTTTCTTAAAGGAGGCCCTGAGACTGTATTAGCTTTAAGCCTCCAAAACCAGGTTTTGCCTCTGGCCAAATCCATGAACCCTAACTAAACAGGCTAAGAGAGCTAGGGGATTTCCCGCAGACATCAGAAGGGTGTTTAAACATGCTGGGTAGCCCCAGACATGAGGAATGTCCCTTCCATTGTGCTCGAGCACGTACGTGTCTGGCAGGTGGGAACAACACCTCTCTTGAGGAAATGAATTTGGATAGGTTTTGGAAAAAGAATGGAAAGGCAGGAACACAGAACAGAAATATTGCCCAGATGTGGTAAGAAATTGCACTGTGCATGGAAAGAGATGATCCAGATGATCAGCATAGAAAATTATCAGGATAATGATGTTTATAACCAAGGTAGAGATCTCAGAACTGATAAAGGTTCAGGGAGGAACTGGGAAGACAGTTAGTTTGCTTTTGAACTTTCTAGGACTCAAATTGAACGTCTCTTCAAAGACTAAAGTTAGCAGATCTTCTGCTATTAATTCACCATCTCATTGTGCTGGATGAAGAGTAGTAAAAATTACATTTACAAAATGTTAACAGCCAAAGGAGGAAAACAACATAACAGATTGATTTAGAAGAATATCAACAAATACAACTGAAGGACAAGTACACCTGAGAGGCATATTAGGCAAATTCTTATTAGCATTTGGTGCTATCAGTATTTTTCTAAAAACCATTTAGAAAGGCTTGAGGTGGCATCCCAACATGGGGTTAAACTTTTTGTTATTATCCCTTAAGTTCCTAAGGCTCAGTTAATTTTTCTCAATTTTCTTCTCTCTGTTATTCAAACTGGATAATTTCTATTGATCTATCTTCAACTCCATTGATTCTTGCTCTATTACCTCCATTCTGCTATTGAGCCCAGAGAATGAGTTTATTTTGATTATTGCATTTTTCAGTTCTAAAATTCTCATTTAGTTCTTCTTTATATCTTCTCTTTTCTTGTCAAGACATTTTAATTTTTTATTTGATTCAAGAGTGTTTGTGGTTGCTTATTGGGGGTGTTACATAACAGCTGCTTTAAAGTTTACATCAGGTAATTCTAACATCTACGTCATCTCAGCTTTGGCGTCTGTTCATTATCTTATGCTATTCAAGTTGAGATTTTCCTGGCTTGTGACACCAAATAATTTTGGATTGTGTCTTGGACCTTTCAAATACTATGTTCTGAGACTTTCAGTCTTGCTCAAATCCCGTGGAGAGTATTGCTATTTTTGTTTTCACACACCATCAATCTGGTTAGGTTAGGTCACAATTTCCAAGCCACCTTCCGTGGGCGGTGGTTCTAGTGTCGGTTCACTTTTCATGCCTTGGCAGTGCTTTTTGGACCTGTCCCAAGTGTGTACCACCCAGCGCCCAATCTGAGCGTGGGCAGTAGTCTGTCTATGAAGTTAGACTGTTGAGTCCGCTCTGTGTATGGGCCTGGGATTCATAAGTAACTTTATGGGGTCACGTTCTGGAGCTCTTCTCTTTTCTAGACCTCCTGGTACTTTCCAGTTTCCTTGCCTCCCCCTTTTTGGTTCTCAGGCCTAAAAAGTGAGGCTGTATTTAGACCATCCTGCTGCAAACTTCCTCAGATGTACCTGCTTGTGGGCTAAGCCTCGGGAAGATGAAATGAAAAATCATGGTAAACTCAATGCTGCTTCAGAGAGTGCTACTTCACATTCTGGCTTTCCCTTCAGTCGGCCTGCGTTACTTACTTTTCAGACAAACACCTGTCTACGCATTCTTTCCAGATTTGATAGGTGCATTCAATGGGAGAGATGGGCAGAAGTGTGCTTATTCTATCTGGAACCCGAACCTCCATAGATTCAATTCAGCATTAGGTTAAGCAATATAATGTGAGTGTGGAAACCAAAGTTTTACATAGTAAGGTGAATGTTTTAAAGGGACGCTGTAGAGATGAGTTGGTTAAAAGAAATGATCCAATCTGTAAACAACAGTGAAAGATTAGGGAAAGTCACTGAAATCTAGGTGGGTCCTGCACTTATTTCAAAATTGTACGTGGGTTCTTACTCCACTTTACAGAAGTCACACCCAGGACATTACAGGTGATGCATCATGGGTGTGTTTATTCTAGAAAGAAGACTCGGTAGCCCAATTAACAGATCCATTTTCAGTGAAAAGGTCTTGGCTCTCCATTAAAGGTCTAACAAATGAAGTGTTCATGTTTTCTCTGTGTGAAGATAAAATAAGATGTTTAATGTACATGTGTATTTGTCAAATAATTCCATGCAAACTGGTTATTTTTTGGTTCTATCCTGGGTAGATAAGGGCTTTTATATAATGTTTTAGAAAGTGACCCAATTGTGTTGGATTGAAAAAGGGAGAAACAGAAGCAGGGAAATAAGTTAGGAGTGCAGTAGTTAAAATGAGAGCCTGTGTTTGCAGTAGCAAAGGGAATGGAAAAGAAATGAAACAGATAAACGAGACATTAGAAAGGAAGAGTCAGCTAGACTTGTGAACCTGTTGGCTGCAAATAGGGAAGGATGTGATGGAGAACTTGTCAAGATGACTCAGATTTGGGGCCTGAGTGATTGAATAGTGCCAGTAACAAAAATAGGAAAGTACAATAGATGAGGAAAGCATTTATATGGCCAAAAAGTATTTCTAAAAGGGCAAGCATAAGGTAAAGACTTAAATTTTACACCTGTTGAGTTTGGTTGGGAGATTATACATCCAAAGGAAAATATAAAATATGGAAGACTGATTCTATTTCCAAGCTCTTCCTCCTATTGTGGTCTGACATCTACTGAATTAAAGGGATAGTGGTAGCCTTTCCCACTGTTATCAAAACAGTCTGCTTCTGGCATAAGAGCAGACATAAAGATCAATGGAACAGAATGGAGAGCACAGAAATAATATTTGACAAAGAAGGCAAGAACATACAATGGAGTAAAAACAGTCTCTTCAATAAATGGTGGTGGGAGAACTGGACTGGTGCATGCAAAACAAATGAAACTAGACCACCATCTTATACCATACACTAGAATAAAGTCAAATTGGATAAAAGACTTAAATATATGTCATGATACCATAAAAATCCTAGAGGAAAACACAAGCAGTAAAATTAAGAATATTTCAGGTAGCAATATTTTTGCCTATGTATCTCCTAGGGCAAAGGAAACAAAGGAAAAAATAAACAAATGGAACTACATCAAATCAAAAAGCTTCTGCGTGTTGCCCTGGTTAGTATGGCTCAGTGGATTGAGTGCCAGCCTGTCAATTGAAAAGTCACTGGTTTCATTCCCAGTCAGGGCATATGCCTGGGTTGTGGGCCAGGTCCACATGTGGGGGCATGCAAGGAGCAACCGATGGATGTTTCTCTCTTCTCACACATCAATGTATTTCTCTCTCCTTTCCTCTCTCTAAAAATAAATAAATAAAAAATCTTTAAAAATAACTTTAAAAAAAGCTTCTGCACGTTAAAGAAACCATCATCAAAATGGAAAAGGAACTGATGGTATGGGAGAATGTATTTGTCACAATACGTTGGACAAGGGTTTAATCTCCAAAATATATAAAGAACTTACATGACTCCACACCAAGAAGACAAACAACCCAATTAAAAATGGGCAAAGGACCTGAACAGACACTCCTCCAAAGACAAAGGACATACAGAGGGCCCAGAGACATATGAAAGGATGTTCAGCTTCACTAGCCATCAAAGAGATGCAAATTAAAACCACCATGAGATACCACTTCACACCAGTCAGAATGGCCATCATAAACAAATCAACAGACAAGTGTTGGAGAGGATGTGGAGAAAAGGGAACTCTAGTGCACTGTTGGTGGGAATGTAGACTGGTGCAGCCACTGTGGAAAACAGTATGGAGTTTTCTCAGAAAACCAAAAATGGAACTGCCTTTTGACCCAGTGATTCTACTGCTGGAGATGTACACTAAGAATCCTGAAACACCAATCCAAAAGAATGTATGCACCCCCATGTTCATAGCAACATTATTTAAAATAGCCAAGATTTGGAAACAGCCTAAGTGCCCTTCAGCAGATGAGTGGATCAAAAAACTATGGTATATTTACACAATGGAATACTATGCAGCAGAAAGAAAGAATTCTTACCTTTTGCAATAGCATGGATGGAACTGGAGACTATTACACTAAGTGAAGTAAGCCAGCTGGTGGAAGACAAATACTGTATAATCTCACCTATACAAGGAATCTAGTGAACAAAATAAACTAACGCGCAAAATAGAACCAGAGGCATGGAATCATGGAACAGACTGACAACTATAAAAGGGGAGGGAGGAAGTGGGCACTGACTGAAAGAAGGGAAGGGATTAGTCATAAAACATATGCATGACCCACGGACATGGACTATGGTAAGGGGACTGAATATGGAAGTGGGGAGCAGCCTTGTGATGGGGGACACAGCGGGGAAGAGTGGGACAATTGCAATAGCATAAACAAGAAAATATTTTTAAAAGAAAAAAAAGAAGACAGTGTAATTTCCATTCCTCTGTAGCTCCATGCTGGAAAGGCAACAGATACATATTTAGCATAAGTAACAGTAGAAATGTTAGAAAGGGGTAAATCTTCTTAGGAAGAAGTTTGAGTATTTTTAGATGTTCTGTCACCTCAAGGGCTCTTCTTTTCAGTTCTTGGTCAGAAGCATTCCTAATTCCCAAACACATACACTCAACCCACCCACCCGCAGTGGCAAATGGACCCACAAATGACTGACAGCTCAGGCAGAGGAGTATGAAGGGGAAGGTAGAGCTTTGGAGATAGAATCTGTGGCGGGGGCACACTCACCTCCCATTCTAGCTCCATTTTACCTAGTCTTTACTTTACTTAAAATCTTGCTCTCTCAGATTCTTTGGCAGTTAAGAATGGCCATGTGATTTCGATTGGCCAATGAGATGCAGAGAAATAGATATCTTCCTGGTTTTTTTTTTCTACCTGGAATGCATATAATGCTCGGGACTGCAGCAGTCAGTGCTAAGTTATGAGAAGCAGAATAATAAAAGATACTACCTCCTTATAGAAAGCCTTGGATTCTTATTGCTTTAGGTAAACATATCTCCACATGAATAAACCACTGTAGCTGGGGTTCTGTTTTATACCTCTAAGCATATCCTCTAACTGATATAGGAGTTAAAAGGTTAAAAAGAACTGTAAGACCATGTATGACAGCAGAAATGGCACCAAAGAAATATGAAGAATGGAAGTCGAAGGGTGCTGTCTGCTGAGACAGGGAATAGCCTTGGCGTACATCCAGAGATTCTAGAACACAAGCCTCACATTTGTAGACAGAATAGGGAAGAATGATTAAAACAATAGGCTAAAGAAGTAACTTAAATCTTAGGGTTAGAATAGAAGACCTGAACCTGAAGCGCTAATCGGCCGTTTTCCGGGATTCTATGAGGAGTGCCTAATCGGCTAACAGTGACACTGATTTAAAAGATACCTACTTCCTTATAGCCAGCCTTGCAGTGCTTACACTTCGGATTTTTATTGCTGTAGGTAAACAAATCCCCGTTTGAATAAACCACTGTAGCTGGGCTTTTGTTCTATGGTACTGAACTTAAGGTCACTTCCTTTAGTGGTAAAGTGATGGCGGCGGGGAGGGATTTCCCCTCTTACTACTTTTGGCTGGTCTAATGATGAAATTGACAGGGAAACCTATATGATCCTATTAACCAATGTCAGTCACCCCTATAAATTTAATTTAAAAAATTGACATGAGACAGAATAACTGGGGAAAATAACCCAATTTGATTATGTATGCACATGTATGGGTTCCATAAGAATATGGGGCCCTGAGGGCAAATCAGGCAGGTAAGGTTTGTAAGGAGAAAGAGGGGATGTGATCCGGGACTTCAAAGGGGAGAAAGGTTATTAACATGGAGCTGGAAAAGCAGATGTTTGGTAAATAAATGTTTGCTGGGCCATCTTTAACCACGTGACACAGAGGACTTTGATAGAAGGGGCCTTGCTAGGTTCCTCCCTGTCTATTACACATTAGTTTACATTAAGCCACAGTGACCTATGCTGCCAGCTCTCCTCCTGGAGCAGGTCCTCCAGCTAAATTCTTTCAGGCAGTTAAGGAGGTCAAAGGTTTTTCCTGAGTCTTTCATTTCTTGAAATTAACCAGCTTAAAATAACAAATGTCCCCCAAAGGGCATATTTTAGGGTGGCAGACTTTGCTCCCCCTCAGTGACGTGGTACTTAGGTTACACCAACGTGAGGCGAGATGACAAGAGTAGAGTTGGGAAGGGAGGGTATTTATTTAGAATTCATCATCATAGTAATGATACCTACGAGTGACTATATATTCTCCAGCACAACAAATGTTATGTAACAGGAATTCAGTACTTCCTATAAGATTTACCTGAATGAGAGAGTTCATAACACACCAAATAATGAATGGCAAGTTTTCCATCTCTCTTAAATAAAACTTACCTATTATTCTTTGCATGCTCTCACCTATTGCAGAGCCATACCATATACCATTGCTCTTCCCCAGATCTCTCACCCTTCTCCCACCTAGCCACGTCCCTCCTTCACCTGAAAACGCACTCTGCAATCAAAATTACAATGAAACTACAGAACAACCATACTCAGAACTGGCTGGAAACTGGCTGAATGGAAGCCCTACAACTAGGGAATTAAAGAAATCACATCAAGATTGGTAGGAGGGGTGGAGACTCTGAATGGGCTGGTCCCACATCCATATGTGGCAGATAAAAATCAGGAGGGGTATCTCAGCTGTGGAGGTACCCCCTGAGGAGCAAGGGGTCCCAGCCCCACATCAGACCCCCGTTCCAGAGTTCTAGTGCCAGGAAGAGAAGCCCTCATAAATTCTGGCTGTAAAAACCAGCAGGGATTAAGCCTGAGACAGACAGAGGGCTTCTGAAGTCCCAGGCAGTTACTCTTAAAGGGCCCACTCACACACTTACTTGGACTCACTCCTGAGTTTCAGCGCTGGGACAGCAACTCGAAAGGCACCAGAGACATCTGAGGAGGACCCGAGTTGTCCAGCGCTAGGGCAAGAGCTGGGGGATAGCTGTCTCCCAGACAGTAGCACTGGCAGAGGCCATTGTTTCTTTGATGAACCCTCCCTGCACAGAGCTGGTAGCAGGCGCCACATGTGAGTCTCCATCAACCTGCCCTGATGATTCCTTGAGGCCACACCCCACCCAGTCTGCAGGCCCACCTAATCTATTTCCAGCGGATTTTCCACATGAATGGCCTATTTTGGCTCATGCTTCAGATTTTCCTAAAATCTCTCAAACAAACAGCATGTGGCCTCAGCATGCCCCTTACCTCTCACTAAGTGGCCCTAGGCCCAGCACTAATGGCAGACGGCTTTGGTTTGCCACTTGGCCTCTAGTGGGCACCTCCAAGTCCGGCACAAGTAGCAGCCATCTGCAAATTGCTTTGTAGCTCATTCTGGGTGGCCCTGGGTAGAACACAGGAGGCAGTTGACTTTGGCCCATACCTCCTTGGAGACTCCAGAGCCAGTTCACCCAGTGGGCAGCTTCAGATTACATTGAAGCATTATCACCCAACCACTGCCACAGGTAATACGCTCAAGGGGGCAGACTCAGTGGGCACCAGAGCCCTGCAGAAGTAAGTCCTGCTCTGTGGGGTGGGCCCCTGCACAGCTGATCCTCCACGGTGGCTGGAGGTCAGTGGTCAGTGGTTGTAGTCAGTCCTTGCAGCTAACTGACCTGGGAGTAAATCCCTCCCATTGACATACCAATAGCAATCAGGGCTCAAATACAAAAGGAGGGTGTGCAAGGCCCATAGGGGGTACGCCTTGAGTGCCCAGCTTGGGTGATCAGGGAGGCTGTGCCATTCGACCCTACAGAACACCTAGTATATTAGGCCACTCTACCTAATACATAAAAACGAACACAAGGAGGCTGCCAAAATGAGTAGAAAAAGAAACATGACCCAAATGAAAGAACACAACAAAACTCCAGAAAAAGAACTAAACAAAATGGAGACAAGCAAGCTTACTAGATGCAGAGTTCAAAACTGGTTATAATAATGCTCAAGGAACTTAGTAAGGACCTCAACAGCATAAAAAAAAATCCAGTCAGAAACAAAGGATACACTAACTGAAATGAAGAATAGTTTACAGGAAATCAATAGTAGAATAGATGAAACAAAGACTCAAATCAGCGATTTGGAATATAAGGAAGCAAAAAACACCCAATCAAAATAGCAAAAAAGAAAAAATGATAAAAAAGATGAGGATAGGGTAAGGAATCTCTGGGACAACTTCAAGCGTACCAATTTGCATCATGGGGGTGCTGGAAGGAGAAGAGAGAGAGCAAGAAATAGAGTACCTGCCCTGGCTGGTGTAGCTCAGTGGACTGAGTGCCAACCTATAAACCAAAAGACTGCCAGTTCGATTCCCAGTCACGGCACATGCCTGGGTTTTGGACCGAGTCCCCAACTGGGGGCATGTGATAGGCAACCGATCAATGTGTTTCTCTCTCTCTTTCTCCTCTCTTCCTCCCTCTCTAAAAATAAATAAATAAAATCTAAACAAAATAAAGAAATTGAAAACCTATTTGAAAAATGACAGAAAACTTTCCTAAGTTGGTGAAGGAAATGGACATGCAAGTCCAGAAAGTGCAAAGAGTCCCAAATAAGACGAATTCAAAGAGGCCCACACCAAGACACATCATAATTAAAACAAAAAAGGTTAAAGACAAAAAGAGAATGTTAAAAGCAGAGAGAGAGCCCTGGCTGGTGTGCCTCAGTGGATTGAGCGCCAGCCTGCAAACCAAAGGGTACCGGTTCAAGTCCCTGTCAGGGCACATGCCTAGGTTGCAGGCCAGGTCAGGCCCCCAGTTGGGGATGAGCAAGAGGCAACCACACATTGATGTTTCTCTCCCTTTCTTTCTCCTTCCCTTCCCTTCTCTCCAAAAGTAAATAAATAAAATATATTTTTAAAGAAGCAGAGAGAAAAATAGTTACTTTCCTACACGGGAGCTTCCAAGGGAGCTTCCATAAGACTGTCAGCTGATTTCTCAATAGAAACATTGCAGGCCAGAAGAGATTGGCAAGAAATATTCAAAGAGATGAAAAGCAAGGACCTACAACCAAGATTATTTTAATCAACAAAGCTATCATTTAGAATCAGTGGACAGATAAAAAGCCTCCCAAATAAGAAAAAGCTGAAGAAGTTCATCACCACCAAACTGGTATTATGTGAAAGGTAGAAAAAAAAAGGTAAAACATTATGAACAATAAAATGGCAATAAATACATATCTATCAACAATTGAATCTAAAAACACAAAACAGCCTTGTCTGGTGTGGCTCCGCTGGTTGGGAATTGTTCCACAAAACGAAAGGTCACACATGCCTGGGTATGGTCTCTGGTCAGGGCACATGCAAGAGACAATGGATCAATGTTTCTCTCTCATATTAATGTTTCTTTTTCCCTCTTTCCTCCTCCTTTTCCTTCTTTCTAAAAATAAATAAATAAAAATCTTTAAGAAAATGAATTAAAATAAATGAACAAGCAGAACAAAAACAGACTCATAGATACAGAGAATGTTTTGAAGGTTACCAGATGGGAGGGAGGTTAGAGAGGATGACAAGGGTGAAGGGATTAAGAAGTATAAATTGGGCCCTAGCTGGTGTAGCTAAATGGATTGAGTGAAATGGATTGAGCGCGGGCTTGCAAACCAAAGGGTCGCTGGTTCAATCCCCAGTGGGCACATGCCTGGGTTGCAGGCCAGGTCCCCAGTAGGGGGCACGGTAAAGGCAACCACACACTGATATCTCTCTCTCCCTCTCTTTCTCTTTCCTTTCCCCTGTCTCTAAAAATAAATTTAAAAAGTCCTTACAAAAGGAAGTACAAGTGGGCAGTTCTCCAAATGGGCAATTAGCGAACAGTCATGGGGATGTCAAGTGCTGATAGGGAATATAGTCACTAATATTCTAATAACTATGTGTGGTGTCAGATGGGTGCAAGATTTATCGAATGATCACTTAGCAAGTTGTGTAATGTCTAATCATGGGGCTGTGTACCTGACACTAATATAATAGTGTGTGTCAACTGTAATTGAAAAATAAAAATGATTTAAAAAACTCTCTCTGCTTCCATAGATGTTTTGTCACCCTACCTGCTCTCAGGTACTCAGTAAACACTCGCAGCCACATAGTATCAATTTTGTATAATGTCAATACACGTTTTGTGTGAATTTCAAAAGTTTAGAGAAAACAAAAGCATTTATCTCTCTGTTTTCTCTATAAGATTGAAAGCCGCCCAGAAGGAATATGTATCTCTCATTTCCATTCTGTTACCGCATACCCTTACCTTGAGATCTGTAGCTATTTTTGACTTCATAAAAATTTTAGGTTGGCTCAAGCTGGGGCATAGTTCTTTCATTTTCACTTAACAAGAAATAGGAACGACCAGCCAGATTTAGTTCTCTAGTCATTAAATAAAGGAGAATGATGATCTGAATCATGCATTTCCAGATAAAAACATAACATTTCACATTGTACTTAGAGTCTGCCTGCATATTTGGAACTGCAACTGACTCAGAAGCCCGAAGAAAGACATTTAACTTCTGGGTCTGGGTTCCTGCTTTATTTTATAACAAATGGGCTGTCCCATGGATTATTTAATGTAAATAAAGCAATATCTAACTAAGAAGGTTGGGCAGTATGGAAAAAAGGGAGATTTCAGAAGGGAGAGATCTCATTAGGAGCAAATATGTAAAATAAACCTCTAAAGATATATCCGATTCAGTGGCTGTAAGGCCGTAAAATATTACAGAGAGCAAGAATGAGCATTCGAGAGCTCAAATGACCTTAAGGTCATTTAGTTCAGTTCCCTCATGGTACAGATAAGGGAACTTAAACCTAGAACAGTTTTGCTTCCCTTTGCACGATGAGGTTAGGTGAGGTTGACATTCAGTTCTCAAAAGGAGTTCACAAGCAGTTCAGGGAACCTCTCTCTAACATTGCTTTTGGGCACACACTGGAGAGGGTATTACTGGTGAAACTGAGTTACATAGAGGGAGGCCTTTCAACAATGAGATCTTTGTACAGAACATGAGATGGACAGACTTTCATCAGACTCAAAGCCACCTGTAGTAAGCTCCTGGGTAGTTTAACAGCAGCAACAATAAGGGTTTTCACCAGGCTGCCACCATGTAGATGTGAAGAGAAAACCATTTGCAAAGCTAATCAGACCCAGCTATCAAATGCAAAAAAAAAAAAAAAAAAAAGCCATATATTGACAGTGGATGTTGAATTCTGGGTAAACAAACAAAACAAAACTGGCGGTGAAGAAGAGTAAACGCCCCTTGTGTGGAGTGTTCGGTTTTATTTTACTTTGGGTAACGAGTGACCTTGATTAGGGTTCGCTAAGAAGCAAAATTAAGGAAGAAAATATACTCCAGTCTTGGTTCTGAACAACTGATTATCTCCATAATTTCACTGATATTTTCACCCTCACACACTATGTTTTCCTTTAAATACTTCTTAGGACTGAGTTAGAAACACCAAACAAAGGGTGATAACCAGTAAAAGTGGTTGCTAAGTGTCTGTGTCTGTCTGGACATGGTCTGTCCAGAAGGTACACAGTTTTGTACTATGAAAAATAGAGACATTCATTGAAGAAGCTGCGGGATACAAGAAACATTGTATATAGGACAGTGACACCTCAGTCACCTTCAAAGTATGACGTTGGGACCTCACACAGCTGTCCTGTCATATTTTCCTGAATCTCACTGATGGTCTGAAATCTCTTCCCTTTCAAAGGTGTTTTGGGAAAAGCTAGAAATCACAGGGTACCAAATCTAAGCTGTAGAGGGGCTTAGTTACCTGGATGATTTGATGTTTCACCCCAAAAAACCTGCATGAGAGGTGATGCATCAGGTGGCACATTGTTGTGATGAAGCTGCCAATCACCAGTTGCCCATAGCTGCGGCCTTCTGAATCATGCAAATAGTTTCCACGGAGAAATGTTCAAGCTTAATGCAAAATTGGATGCAGATTCGTTGCTGTACTCGCTCAGTCATTTTGAATGCGATGGCCACACAGTGCACATGCTCACTCAACGGTGTCTACTGCCCTCACTGACCAGGACAGCGAAGTCGTCATTGTTCTCACATGGGCATTCCAGCCCACTCCCCTTGGCTTCCAGGTTACATCGATGTTGTGCAGACCATTCTCATTATATAAACAATGGCTGGACATTTTCTGGACAGACCTTGTATATTTAAATTAACAGGCAATGAACTCAATGGAGGAAGCAATTTTAAAACAATGATAAGTAATGCAAATGCTTTGCTGGTAATATGATTTTTTAAATATTTTATTTATTTATTTTTAGAGAGAGGGGAAGGGAGAAAGAGAGGAAGAGAAACATCAATGTGTGGTTGCTTCTCCCACACCCTCAACTGGGGACCTGTCCTGCAACCCAGGCCTGTGCCCTGAGTGGGAATTGAACCAGCAACCCCTTGATTCGCAGACTGGCAGTCAATCCACTGAGCCACACCAGCGAGGGCTGCTTGTAATAGACTTTTTATTATTTATGTTATTTTACTCATCCATATTAACATTGTAATGCATTCTATTCCTTGAGCACAAGTTATACCACAGAGAAATAGCCCAGAAATAAAATGATAGTGGGGGCATCATCTCACAGGGGCAAAATGGCTCTGGGAATTTTGGAGTAGGTTGTACCCTGAAATAATAGAGTGTTAGTCATGCATGCCAGCTTCTAGTATTTTGATTCCTTACTAAGAAATATCTCTTGCATTTTGAAATACAGCTGAACAGGTTGAAAAAGACTCGAAGTTAGAGCTTAGCTACCTACATCTTTCCTGCGATAGTATGGGTGGACCACAGAAGCACAGGGCCTGTCTTTCAGACTTCCTGGTGGGTCAGAGTTCTTAGCAAATACGTCTGATCCTTCCCACAGAGAAAGGATTTGCTTCCAGGAGGGCAAGCCCAAGGGCCAATGCAGTGAAATGCCTGCTTTGTCCAAGATAATTTCCAGCAGTCGAGATAACTTGGGTGGGTGGGAAGGTATTTACTTGATTCCATTCCAGCCAAGTGACTCAGAATTCATAAGGTTGGTGTTCAAGCCAACAGGTGTTCAACACACAGGTGGTTCCCAGGCAATTCTAAATATTTTAATCCTGATGCTCCAATTAATTGAGCATCTGATAGCACACCTGGAAGCCACACTGCTTCCTAACTGCCCACCAGCTTTAAAGCTGGTGGAGGGCGGGAGTCGGAGGAGAGCTCAAGAATCTTACCTGCTTGCTCTTTAACAGGACAGAGAAATAGACAGAATATGAAGGAGAAAGATAAGAGCTGGAGGCAGGGATGCTGTTTGTTTTCCTAACTTGTTGATAAAATATTTGCTGAGATCAAAAGTGGGAGATATTGCCGCTGAGCTCTATTGTACAAAGCTTGGAGCCAAATGTAGCTAACAGTATAAAATGTTGGCAACTTTTCTGAGCATTTACTAAGTTCTGCAGCTAATATATGTGTTGCTTCATTGTTGTCTTTTGTTCTCCTGCCTTTCATCAATTTGTTACTAATTTGGGCATAGGATCTCTAAGGGAAGCATGTTATTGTTTAAAAATGATGTGTTACTTAATTGTACAATCATCTGGGCTGCTTCTTGGGAAAAGTGAAGAAAGCCAAAGTTATCCAGTTCCAGAAAATCAGAAAAAATTATGTTTGCTTATTAATTGCCTCTGTTTTTTTTTTACTTGCTGTGGGTCTGGGAAGGGAGAGGCCACATTATCTAATTGTAAATGATTGGAGTTTGATATGCTGGTTAATGATTATCCTCTGGCAAGGAGGGTTTGCCAGGCTTATTCAGACCCAAAGCATTTCTGGACAAGAAGCAATAACAGCTAAAGCCAAGGAACCTGATGATTGGGGGGAATTTCCTCTTCTTTAATTGGATGCAAAGTCTAATAATACTTAACATAGGAACAACACTTAATGTGCCTGCCCCTTTGTTTATTTCCTTTGCAGGAAACGCTATTGTTTTTAAACTTCAGAGTGGAGAGAAAAGCTAATGTGGAGAAAACTTTGGTTAAACTGAGCATGTGTGGTTCTGAAATGTTTATTTCTGACCTTCTACTTATTTTTTTAAATTGTTATCTCCCTCCTAGTGACTCATTGTAAGTATTTCCTACTAAAGCTGAGGGTCAGAGTTTTTAAAGCTCTTTTTGTTCCCTTCTTTTTTAGGGTTAAAAAAAATCAAACTGGCCCTAGCTGGTGTGGCTCAATGGACTGAGTGCTGGCCTATGAACCAAAGGGCCGCTGCTTCCGTTCCCTGTCAGGGCACCTGCCTGGGTTGCGAGCCAGCTCCCCAGTAGGGGGTGCAGGAGAGGCAACCACACATTGAAGTTTCTCTCTTTCTCCCTCCTTTTCTCTCTGTCAAAAAAAAATCAAACTGGTTTTTTAAAGCTCTTTCCCTAACGTTCTAAAAAATTAAATATGTTTACAGGGATTTTTTTGTTTTTGTTTTTTTTTTTCCCCAAAACCTAGGAATGATTTGAAGTTTAAAAATAAAGTTGTTTTGGGGGACTCCAAGATGGTGAAGGAGCAGGTAAAAGGTACACTCACCTTCTACCAGGACCAAACCAGAATTACAACTAAATTATAGAACAATCAGCCTGAATAACCAACTGAAGACTAGCTGAAGAGAAGTTATAACTAAGAACACACAGAAGAAGCCACATCAAGAACTGGAAGGAAGGATGGAGCCTGGAAAAAGGCTGGCCCTTTTTCCTGAGGAGCAAGGGGGTTTCAGCCCCTGGCTGGGCTCCCCAGGTTGGACCACTAGAGCCCAGAAGAGGGAGGATCCTACATGACAGCTGGCTGTGAAAATCAGTGGGGATTCTGTCCGCCAGGGAGAGACTGGAGTCTGCTAGTAACCCAAGTTCCCTCATAAAGGGCCAGCGCAAAAAACCACATTCCTGGGTACTTACCCTAAACTCCAGCAAGGGAAAGCGGCCCAGAACAGACTGGAGTTACACAGGGAGAGACTGGGTTTTGTAGCTTCGAGGACAGGGCTAGTGGGACTGCCACCATTGTCCTTGTGCTGAGTCCCTCTCCCAAACTGCCCACAGACACCATCTTTCCCGGGTCAAGCACTCTCCTCCACGCTGAGCTGGCCCACTTTCCAACTGCCTGTGGCCTCGCTGCCAAGCTTGTACTCTGTCCGGGAATCAGCTAGCTGTGGGAAGCCTGGACCTGCTGCAGCCTTTCCTAGAAGGTTCTGTAGGACACCCTGGCAGACTCAGGGGGCGAGAGAGATGCACGGAGAGAGACCAAGTTGTGTCGTTCTAGGGCAAGGGCATTTCCCCCCTACACGTGCCCCAGCTGGCACCACTGTTCCTGTGCAGAAGCCCCCTCCACATGGCCACATCTTAATCTGTTTAGCCTGATGAACCCTACTGGCCTTACCCCGATGACTCCTTGAGACCCCTGTCCACCACAGAGGTCTGCAGGTCACAGGAGGTGTACCCCGAGACTTTTGCTCAATGGCCACAGACTCAGCACTGGGGCTGGATTTGAATCACATCAGTCTGGTGAACACCGCTCACTCCTACCTGGGACTCACTGAGAACCTACCGCACACAACTGGCACACAACCAGGGGTTTCAGGGGTTTTGTTCGTAGCCTGAAATATTTGTGTTTGGGATAAAACTTGGTACATTTTTGTATGTAATGGGATGAAACAGGTTCTGTCTGGATTGATCTCAAACTATTGTTAAGGCTGTTTTCAACTGGGAATGGATATCATCTAATTTGTGGCTTCTTTTTATCTTTTACAAAATACATTCTTATCTCTTAGATATTGCAATCAGTTTGCCCTTCCAAAGTCAGGAAAGAGACACTGAAGTTAAAACCATTCATTTGTGTGCTCTTCAGATCCCAGAGTTCAAAATTATCATTCTTTCCCCGACATTGAACTAGTTCTGTTACGATAGTGTGGGCAACTGACCAGAAATCTAAATCGAATTTAGAAAGATTGTTGAAGATAATGAGTGATCCTCCCTTTCCTTTAATAAAATTATTCATACTAATGTATAATAGTCATTTTAAAAATTATTTCTTTACCGAAAAATTAAGTTGGATCCTTACCTTATAACACATCAAAAAAAAACCAAAAATGAATCAAAGACCTCAACATAAGACCTAAAAGTATAACACTCTTATAAAAACAAAGGGGAAAAGCTTCATAGCGTTGGATTTCACAATGATATCTTGGATATGACCCCAAAAGCACGGGCAACAAAAGAAAAATAGATAAATTGGACTTTATAAAAATTAAAAACTTTTGTGGCTCAAAGGGCACTATCGAGAGACTGAAAAGGCAACCCGCTGATGGGAGAGAATATTTACAAATCATAAGTCTGATAAGGGGTTACTATCCAGACTATGTAAGGAACTCATACGACTCAACAAAAACGAAGTTACTTGATTAAAAAATGGGAAAAGGACTTGAACTGACATTTATCCAGAGAGGATACACAGATGGCCAATGAGCACATGAAAAAATGCTCAACGTCATTAACCATGAGGGAGATGCAAATCAAAACCGCAATGAGATACCACTTTACTCTAGTTGGAATGGCCACAGACACTAATGAGTGCTGACAAGGAGGCAGACAAACTGGAGGCCCGAGCACTGTCGGCAGGAATATAAAACAGTGCAATCCCTGGGGAAAACCGTGTGGCGGTTCTTCAAACGATGAAACACAGGAGTGCCGTATGATCTCACAACTCCACTTCTGAGTATTTGCCCGAAAGAACTGAGAGCAGAGATTTGAACAGATGTTTGTGCTCCAACGCTTACAGAAACATTATTCACAATAGCCAAAAAGTGGAGACAAGTGTCCATCAGAGGATGAACGGAAAACCAATATGCGGTATATGCAACAATGAAGTATCTTCAGCTTTAAAAAAGGATGAAATTCTGATACATGCCACAACATGGACAAACCTTGAAGACATAAAGCTAAGTGAAATAAGACAGATATGAAGGGACACATGTATGCAGTATGATTCCACTAACATGAAGTGCCTAGCATAGTCAAATCCATAGGAAGGAAAGTGGAGCAGTGGTTGCCAGGCTGGGAAGCGGAGGGGTGGGGGCTGTGGGGAGTTTCTGTTTCGGGCCTGCGTTTCTGTTTGAGATGGTGAAGAGGTCCTGGAGGTGGGTGGTGCTGACAGCTGCACAGCCATGTGATGTCACTGAACTTGCACGCTTCCACCTGGTTGGAAGTGGTCAGTTTTGTGTTTCTTATATTTTACTACAATAAAAGTCTGTTTATACATTCTTAATTTGAGTTTCCCTAAAAGTGGTCCCCATGAGACAAGGACTTAAGAGTAGGTGGTTTATTTGGGATCCCGAGAAGTATTGGTGGGTGGGGAAGAGGGGCAAGGAAGAGAAGGCAACCGAGGTGATCTGTGTGACCAAGCCAGTCATCACTAATCAGTTGGGACCTTGGGATCCAGTGTAACACCAACGTCAGAGCTAACTCCCTGGTGGGGTGAAGGAACGGACTATTGTTCTCTCAATTTCCATCAGCATATTTAAGGGCTGCTTCTCAGATGTCTAAGGCCCTCAAGCCAGGTGCAACAGAGTGAACTGCAGTGTCTGGATAAAGCCCTTAGGCAAAGGGACCCTAATGCTGGCAGCTGGACGTAGTAGAGGCTGAGGCACTGACAGCATCTGCCTCTATATTTAATTCAGACGTTTTATTACTACTTCAAACAGGATGACATTAATTAATTCAAGTTGGGAGCGATTTCTTGATTAGGCAGGTCCCAAATAACACACAGGAGGACTTAGTGATGGGAAGCATGTATTTGACACGGCATCAGCTCCCTCCTGGAACTCTGTCTTTGAAGTGTCCACTCCATACGTCCTTAGCTTCAGTCCAAGTCTTCACTTCCCAAGCTGCTCCTCAAACCCTGCTCTAGGAAGAAAAACACACAATAGCCTTCCTTTCTGAAGAAGGAAAACTCCAGTGAAAAACTTCAGTGTTCTTCTGAATGTTATTAAGTCTCCTTGAGTTCCTTTTGCATCCCAAAATGGCTGTCTGGTGGAGACACCTCTTGGAAGACAAGGGCTGGTCAGGGCTCTCAGAAGCAAAGCCAAGCCATGGCTGTAGAACAGTGAGCATGATCAAAGCTTCAATTCATTTCTATTTCAGTGAGTAACGGGGACAACTCTCACTGTGAGTTATTTTTTGTGGGATTGTTTGAAACTTTGCAACTTTCTCTGTTTGCTGTTTCTATGCCTTTCCTGTTTCCTGTTATATTTAACAGTAAAACCAAACCTCATCTAACAAAAAGCCCTTGAAAAACCTTTAAAACTTTGTGTGGTTTCCAGGTGGTCATTGGGTCACATAAATCTTTCTGATGTGTGGGACACTGGGGGGATTAAAATCCTCATGAAAACACCACTGAAAGTGGAAACTGGTGGCCCCATTCTGATGAGATGGGGTGGAGGGGAGCCCCGCCACAGCTTTCATCATGGACACCCAAAGCACGTCGCCACTCTGGCTTAAAGCTGAAGAAACCCCCCGCTATCTGGACAAGCAGGAAGACGTGAAGACAGTCTGTTGAGATACTAAGTTGAAATCAAAACCTGGAAACATTTTAGAATGTGAGCGTTAGGTTTCGGCATGCTGACAGTGAATTACAGTTTAAATAGGTTTTCTCTTACCACTTCTCACTTTGGGGACCAAATCCATTTTTGGGTCGGGAAATTCCTCAGCTGGGAGAATTGGTGAGAGGAAATTTTGCTGTTCAGTTACCTGTGTGGCCTGCATCCATAGATTTATACATGTATAAGTTTATACACACCCTTTCTGAGGAATGGATACTTGGCTTTGAACTGTGCTGTGTGAGCTCTCAAGCTGTGAAGAGACACGCAGGAAATTTAAATGCATATTACTAATTGCAAGAAGCCAATCCGACAAGGCTACATACAGTGTGATTCCAAATGTGACATTCTGGAAAAGGCAAAATTTTGGAGACGGTGAAAAGATTAGTGGTCACCGGGGGTGTGGGGGAGGGAAGGATAAACAGACAAAGCACCGAGGATTTTTAGGGCAGTGAAACTGCCCTAAAGTACATAGTATATATAATAGTAAATACTGTAAAGTATACAGTATATAGTATATATAATAGTGGATGTATGTCATTGCACATTTGTCCGAACCCATAGAATTCTCAACACCAAGAGTGAGACTGAATGTGAAATAAGGACTTGGGGTAAAAATGATGTGTTCAATATAGATTCATCAGTTTTAACAGACTTAATCATTGTTAAAACAATGATATGGTGGGGTTTGTTGGTAATGGGGGAGGCTGTGTATACATAGGGGCAGAAGGGATATGGGAAATCTGTCTACCTTCTGTTCAATATTGCTGTGAACCTAAAATTGCTTTCAAAAATAAAGTTGTGTTTTGTTTTAGGTGCACTCTATGTTTAGCTGTACCTCCTACACAGCCCTCAGGCCTTCTTCAGAAGGCCAGGACTGTCTTGGATCGATTTTGCCACCTAGTGGTCAACCTCAGGAACTGTCAAATGCAAGACTGCCTTCTGTTTCAGAGGCATGGCAACTTTCAGATGCAACTCACAGCTCAGTAAACCCCACTAAAGATGACTTGTTATTCCCTCTCCCTCTTCTCCCACTTTTTCTCCCTCTCCCTACAATCCCCAATGGTTGCTATTCTTTCTTTTTTCCCACAAGGCAGTTTTGCCATTTCCACACCCTCTCTCCTTTTTTCCCCCCTTAATTTGGGAACCCCTCCCTCAAGTTAATGGAATTCATGTTTTCAGGAGTCATTAGACACACTGAAAGCCATGTAATAAAGTCGGAAACTTTTGTGAGGCCCCGAATCGCCCCTTCTTTTTGAATCCCTGTAAGATTTAAAGGGAGTTTCTTCTCACCTCTCAATTAGATCTGTTTTCCTCAATCACCAGTATTTAAGGCAACATTTTAAAATCAATTAAAATATTGCTTATACACATATATTTGCTGATATTTGTCAAAAGAAAACTGGAAAGGTGAGCCAAAGACTAACAAAAATGGTTTCTGTAGGGGATGGGAGAGATCAGCGTTGAGGACAGGCGTAGAGACACTTCTCTGATTGCAGTTTAAAAGAAACAGACTTGCTGAAGTACAATGACATGAGTAGAACTCACTCCTGGAAGTGCACGATTCAGTGATTTTTAGTACATTTACAAAGGTTTGCAACCATCACTATGGTCTGGTTTTAGAACCCAAAGGAACTTTGCCTTTATGTGAAGTAACGCCCCCCCCCCTCCCCCAAGGGAAATGAGGATGGGCCACCTGTAAAACAGAGCATGGAAGCTTAGTTGTCCCTGGGAGTCGGACTTTTTGATAAGTTCTCCAGGTGACTCTGATGTACCCTTCTGTGGACCCACTGAGGGACTGTTGCTTCTAGGATGACAGGGGACTCAGCACGTGGACTTGGGAGCCAGATTGTAAATAGTTATTACCAAGGAACGCATGAACAAGTGGAACAACAAATTGACAAATCGACATTTCTCTCTCTCCCTTCCTGTCTCTCTCTAAACCCAATAAATTTTAAAAAAAAATTTTAAATAAATAAATAAATAAATAAATTCTTTATTACCTATGCAAACTTTGGCAGATTGGTTGTCCTCTGTGTCTGTTTTCTTACCTGGGAAATGGGACTGCTAATAGATAGCGCTTGTTTTATAGACTTGTTGTGAGGATTGGATGAGTGGATGGATGCAAAGTGCTTAAAAGATAATAAACATTCAATTCTCGTCCATACTGAGCACACACTGGTGGTTTCCAGAGGCCGGGGGGGCGGGTGGTGCTGGGGTGGGCAACATGGATGAAGGAGATCAGAAGGTACAAACTTCCACTTATAAAATAAGTAAGTCATGGGAATGTCATGTAGAGCATGGTGACGACGGTTAATAATATTGTAATGCTTTTTTGGAAGTTGCTAAGAGAGTAGATCTTAAAAGTTCTTACCACCAGAAAAAAAATTTTTTTAACTATGAACGGTGACAGATGTTAACTAGACTTATTGTGGTGATCATTTCGCGAAATATACAGCTAAGTATACAGCTAAGTTGTTGGACGCTTACAGCTGATATATTGTTCTGTGTCAATTACACCTAATTAAAAATACTAAAAAAATAGCGCCTCGTTTTAGTTAGAACACCTCACCACGAAGGAAATTAAAAGGGATGGATTTTTATTCACAAAATCATCTGGGGCTAATGTATAATATCCAGTTTCCTGTTAAAGTTCAAAGAGTTCAAAACTCTGACAGCATTTTAAGCAGGATATATGATTCCATTGTGGGTAGTCTGTTATCTGCCACTAACCCACATGTCTATTTTTACCGAGAGGTCTAATCTTAGGGATTCATTATATCTTTAGAACTGGAGTGCCTGCAAAAAGATTTTTTTAAACATGAAGTTTGTAGCAGATGTATGATTAAGAAAATAACTAAATCTCTTAAGGTCGCAATTTTTAGTTGGTTCTACATTCCCCGGTATGTCTTATCTCATTTAAGCTCCTTAGTAAATCAAAATATTTGTTTTAAAGTTGACAGCAAGCTTGGCAGGTTTCAACAGATGGGATCTTAAATAGCTCTGGGATACTTCAGATAATATGAAACAAAACAAAACAAAATTAAAAATAACTACAATCTTCCCAGGGCTTATTAAATTATAAAATAAACTATTATTTGCTTAGTTGTGGATTTCTGCCTAGCCCTGTTTACAGAAATACTTCTGAGACCAGCACTTATGATTGCTGAGACGTCATACGTAGGCAGTTGTCCCTCAGTATCCACGGGGAATTGTTCCAGGACCTTCCATGGATTCCAAGACCTGCAGATGCTCAAGTCTCTTGCATAAAATGGCATAGTATTTGTATGGAACCTATACACATCCTCCCATATGCTTTAAATCATCTCTAGATTATTGATAATACCTAATGCAATGTAAAATGCTGTGTAAAGGGTTGTTACACTGTATTGTTTAGGGAATAAAGTCTGTCCGTGTTCAGTACAGCCACCGTCTTAGGCCTAACTACATAGTCCACATGAGCAACAATGTAACATTTTTTCTAATATTTTCTTCGATCTTCAGTTGGTTGAATCTGCTGATGTGGAACCTGCGGATACAGAGGGGCAGCTGTATGGCCCAGGTACTATGCCCAAAGCTCTTGATTGCCGTTTGTTATCGGGGCCATAAGCGCTCTTTTTGATTGGGGCTCCTTGCAGACATCGTTCTTGCTAACACCCTCACAGCTGCTATATCTTTTCCATCTGCTCCTCGCCCTGGATAAAGCAGTGTCTGAGATTTGGGGAGACAGTGAAGGCAGAGAATTTTGTTGCCTCTGCCCTCTCATTGCCCCCCCCCCAGTTATAACTTTAGTGACGAACACAAGAGATCTCCGTCCTAGGTGGGTTTTTATGAGATTGTACTTCTGCCCGTCACTCAGTGCAATCTGTAGCAGAACATACTTGCATTAAGCTCAGGGACGTGCCTTAGCTCCCACATATTTCATAACAATATCTCCCCTTCTCCCGTGTGACCAAGCAATATTTACAAATCCTTTTGCCTGAGTAATTGAGAATTTACGGGAGGCACCCTTAAGTGCTTAGGGCCTGGCTTTATCTTCCACAGAGCTCCAGGTTGGGACTGCAGTGGGAAGGGCTTTGCCAGGTCCTTTGTGGCCTAGAGGGAATCTGGCCCTTAGCAATGACGACCAGCAGGTGACACTAATCAGCAAACAAAGTATCTGACTGACCTTCAAAGATTGGTATTTCTTAGGGTTCCTCAGTCCTCCTCTCCTTCCCAGGGTATTCATGTGAATACCTTTGCTTCTCACTATATATTGATGAATATCAATTCTATCATCTCAACCAAAAACTCTCCCCTGAAATCCAGATTCAGATAATCAACAGGCATCTCATCTTGGATATCCCTTGGATACCCCGTGGAATTCATCATCACTTCCCTCACCTTCCCAAGGGCGGCTGCTTGAGGAGGTGCTTCTTCTTCCAGAGGACAACACACCATCCACCCACTTTCTCTGAGCAAATATCAGACCTGACTTCTCAATTCCTGCATCGCCCTCCAACATGTACGAATACGTGTTCATTCTCTATCTGCCTCGGTATTTCCAGAGTTAATTTAATTTTTCTCACATCTGCTGCCCCCATCTCCACCTTTACCGCCCTCTGAAAGCCTTCTTACGGTTCCAGCTCCTGGTCTTGTCCCTTTCCAATTTTCTCAGTGCAACTAAAACACAGTTTGGATCCTATCCCTCCCTTGCTTGAATTCTGTCCAGCGGACTTTATTGTCCTCTAAATAAACAGCAACTCAGCACCCTCTGGTTCTCAGTGCCTTCCGTGCCACCCACCCTCCTGCTTACTTTTACTTGGCGAACCCCTATTTAATTTTTTTAAAAGATTTTATTTATTTATTCTTAGAGGGGGGGGGGGAAAGGAAGGAGAAAGAGAGGCAGAGAAACATTGATGTAAGAGAGAAACATCAACTGGTTGCCTTTCCTAGGCATCCCAGCTGGGGACTGAACCCGCAACCCAGGCATGTGCTCTGACTGGGAACTGAACTGCTTTCACTTTGAGGGACCACGCCCAGCTAATTGAGCCACACCTGTCAGGGCTAACTTCTATTTAATTTTAAGGGGTGAGTTCATTGGTTATTTCCTCTGGGGAACCTTCCCTGCATTCCTCAGACCAGGACCACTCGTCCTGTTCCCACAGCCCCTGCACTTCCCCTTGAAAGCACTTATTTTATGTTTACTTGTCTGTCTTCCTCATCATACTCCAAAGGCCCTGGTGGAGGGAGCTGTGTCTAGTTCAGCATGGTAGTGTCTGTGTGTAGTAGGTGTTCTGCAAATATTTATTGTGTGAATTAGTGAACTGACCCCCCTCGACCGAAATCATCACCACGGATAGTGCAGGTGTATGTGTCCTGCAGCAACAGAATAAAACACACAGTGGGAAAATCTTATGTTTGTAATTTTGTAATCGTGAAGGACAAAATTGTGAGCCATTAATGGAAATGTTATATTCTTGCTATATTCAGAAGGTATTAGAATGAACCCTACAAAAAGGCAAGATGGCCCTGGCTAGGCAGCTCGGTTGGTTGGAGTGTTGTCCCGATGCGCCAGGGTTGTGGGTTTGATAAATGGGTGAACCAACCAATTGATCTCTCTCTCTCTCTCCTTTCCTCTCCCTCTAAAACCAATAAATAAAAATATTAAAAATTAAAAAATAGACAGACTTCTGACCAAGATGGGGGTTTAGGTAGAAACATTTCGCTTCTGGGCACAACCAAAAGAAGGACAATGACCAATTTAAAAACAAAAAACAACCAGAACTGCCAGAAAATCAAACTGCATGGAAGTCCAACAACCCAGGAGTTAAAAACACATTCATCCAGACTGGTAGGAGGGGTGGAGATGGGCAGCCAGGCAGAGAGGATGCGCAGCAAGGTGGTGGACTGCACAGGTGAGGCGGGGGCCGGTGGACTAGGTGGTTCACATTCCCTCATGGATAAGCCAGGAGGAACAACTGGAGAGTGAAACAGACCACGAAATCCAGGGTTTCAGTGTGGGAAACTAAAGACTCAAAATCTCTGGCTGTAAAACCTATGTGGGTTGCAACTGTGGGAGAAACTCACAGTCTCGCAGGAGAGTCTGTTGGAGAGACCCATGGGGTCTGAAAATGTACACAAACCCACCCATCCAGGAGTCAGCACCTGACAGGGCACAATCTGCTTGTGGGAAGTGAGGGAAATGACGGAAAGTGGGGCAAGAGCCAAGCAAGTGGCATTGTTCCTTCTCTGACCCTTCCCCCACATATAGTCCACAACTGCCCTGCCCTGGCAAATAGCTGAAACTCCACCTCTTAAAACGTAACAGATGCATCAGGACAAAGAAATATGGCCCAAATGAAAGAACAGATCAAAACTCCAGAAAAAAAACTAAGCAACAAGGAGATAGACAACCTATCAGATACACAGGATACTCACAGAAATGGTTGAGTTCGGTCGCAAAATGAAGGAAGAAATGAAGACTATACAAAGTGAAATAAAGCGAACAGGGAACCGATAGTGAAGGGAAGGAAACTGGGGTTCAAATAAATGATTTGGAACAAAAGGAAGAAATAAACATTGAACTGGAACAAAATATAGAAACAAGAATTTTAAAAAATGAGGAGAGGCTTAGGAACATCTGGGACAACTTTAAACACTCTAACATCTGAATCATAGGGGTACCAGAAGGAGAAGAGGAAGAGCAAGAAATTGAAAACTTATTGGAGAGCTTCCCCAATCTGGCAAAGAAAATAGACTTCCAGGAAGTCCAGAAAGCTCAGAGTCTCAAAGAATTTGGATCCAAGAAGAAACACACCAAGACACATCATAATTAAAGCTACCCAAAATTAAAGATAAGGAGAGAATGTTAAAAGCAGCAAGAGAAAAGGAGTCAGTAACCTACAAAGGAGTTCCCATAAGACTGTCAGCTGATTTCTCAAAAGAAACCTTGCAGGCAAGAAGGGGCTGGAAACAAGTATTCCAAGTCATGAAGGGCAAGGACCTACATCCAAAATTACTCTATCCAGCAAAGCTATCATTTAGAATGGAAGGGCAGATAAAGTGCTTCCCAGATAAGGTCAAGTTAAAGGAGTTCATCATTACCAAGTCCTTATTATATGAAATGTTAAAGGGTCTTATGTAATAAATAGAAGAAGATCAGAAACTATGAATTGTAAAATGACAACAAACTCATAATTATCAACAACTGAACCTAAACAAACAAACAAAAAAACAAACTAAGAAAGCAACTAGAACAGGAACAGAATCACAAAAATGGAGATCACATGGAGGGTTATCAGTGGGGAGGTGGAGGGGGAGAATGTGGGGAAAAGGTACAGGGAATAAGAAGCATAATTGGTAGGTACAAAATAGACAGGGGGAGGTTAAGAAGAGTGTAGGAAATGGAGAAGCCAAAGAATTTATATGTATGACCCATGGACATGAACTAAGGTGA
The DNA here is from genome assembly GCA_007922815.1 of Macrotus californicus. NCBI lineage: Eukaryota > Metazoa > Chordata > Mammalia > Chiroptera > Phyllostomidae > Macrotus > Macrotus californicus. The sequence continues at coordinate 31,686 of VMDR010004303.1, read as the reverse complement.
GGGGAATGCAGGGTGGGGAGGGAGGGGTGTGCAGGGTGGAGGGGGACAAAGGGGAGAAAAAAATTTGGGACAACTGTAATAGCATAATCAATAAAATATACTTTAAAAATATAAAAAAATAAAAGGCAAGATGATTAATTCATTTATTAACAAACAAGTAAGGAGGCTCTTTTGGGTGTCAGGTTTTAGGAGGGGCTCTGGCAGTACTGAAATGATTGAGTCCTGGTGATGTTCTCCTGGGGTTCCAAGTCAAGTGAGCGATAGACTGACAGAACGCTAAAGCTGGGGAGACAGAAAAGGAATTCAGTTCAGCCCCCTCATTTTATGAAGACCTAGATGATTTCTACAGTGTCTTCCAAATTACTCAATAGCTGTATAAAAAGAGAACATTTTTCCCATTAAACTCCCACACTCTCTCCACCTTCAATTAATCTACTTCCTGGAAAAAAGAACATTGTGTCAGTGATGCTATGAAAATATAGCCAACATAAGCTCACCTTGGGAAGGAAAAAAATGTGTGGTCTGCCAAAGCTGCTGGAAAGGCCAGTTTCTCTCTGAATTCTTGGCATTGTAAATGCCTGGGGGTGGGGGGAGCCCTGTCTGCATAAAATAGTTAAAAAATGATCATTAATTAAAATCATCAAACTGTGTCTGCAGGATATGGGAAGAATTTGATTACACAGTTGTTTGACTCAAGTATTTCACTGGCCAGAAACTGGTTTTAAAATGGAAACTGGTATCAAATTAAAATAGGATTATTTTTATGGACATTTTAGAAATAAAATGACCATTTGTGCACATTTCCATGTGTTGATGTCAGGCAAAGAGAGGCCAGCTGGTTGGCATCAGGTGAGATATAAGGAAGTGGTCTGTCAAAGGCTGTTTTTCTTGGATAAAACAGGCCTTATTCATAGGGTGTGTGCTCTGCCATAGGAGACAGGCCCAAGGTAGCCTAGAATTAAAAGGTTGAAAATATCTACATCTTCAAGTCGGAAAGCCAGAAATGCTCACTTATGGAGAGTAGTCAGTGCCTTAAATATCTTTGTTTCACTCACATGTCACCTGTTTCCTGCAGCTCAGCACAACCATGGGTGGGGTTTCAAATATTCTGTTTTTATATTTAGAGGGTCACTGACCTTAAAAGACCTCACACGTGCAAAACATTATACTCTAGAAGTTAACTGTATTGGCCATCGATGACAGTTACTATATTCGTATACCATTACATACACATAGACATCATTACATATACTTACATGTACATTATTATATATGTATTATATACACCTATTATAACTACTAGGAGCAATTTTTTTTATCCTCACTCAAGGACATGCTCATTGATCTCAGAAAGAGGGGAAGGGAGGGAGAGAGAGAGGGAGAGGAGCATCCATGGGGACCGAACCTGCAACTCAGGCATGTGCCCTGACTGGGAATTGAACCTGTGACCTTACAGTCCATGGAATGACACTCCAACCAACAGAGCCACACTGACCAGAGTGCTCCTGGGAGCAATTTTATTAATAAATCAGTCTATTTCTTAGTCAAATTTTGGGCATGCCTTTCCCTTTTTGATTTTATATGAGGGAGGGGGAAAAGCTTTCCTTTTTTGGGTTATTTACTAGATAGAGGAACAATGGCACTGCTTCTTCAAGTAGAAAAGTCTCAAGTTGCATCTCATCTCAGATTCAAACAGCTTCTAATTTACATGTGTTCTGGACTGGAATGCAATGGAATGTAAATTAGGCGCGCTCACCACAGAGAGAACCAACCACCCTGTCTTTTCTAATTAGGTAAGCACTGAGGCTTGGGTGATAGATGACAGGAACAACAGCTGTAGGCAGGAATTGGGATGTACTTGTTTTTCTTTGTTTCACTATTACACGTTATGCTATTATAGAAATATATATGATTTTTAATTTGTTTACAGATATAATTTTCTCAAATTTGGGATGATGACCCCAGTTTCACAGTGGAGGGGACAGAGGCTTGTAGTGTGTATGTGTAACTTGCCCAAGTTCTCCTTGCCGGTCAGTAGGAGAGCCAGGGTTAGGAGACAGAGTCTGATTCTAGAGCCTGGATTCTTTCCTCTATCACACACTCTCTTTAATTTTTTTTTTTTATTCATTGATTTTAAAGAGAGAGAAAGGGAGAGAAACATTTTGAAACATCAGTTTGTTGTTCCACTTATTTATGCATTCATTGGTTGATTCTTGTATGTGCCCTGACAGTGATTGAACACCCAACCTTGGAGTACGGGGCGACACATCAATCAACTCCAGCACACACTCTCTTTAAACCACATTATCCCTCCTCTTACAGACCTGCCACCCCAGCAATGAACAGAGTACCCAGCCTGTGATGACTTCTCAACAATACTTGTGGAATTGAGGGGAACCCAAATGTAGACTTGTTCACCATGGTACACAAACAGGTCTTCAAAGGAAGTGGAAAGCAAAGAAGCCATGAACAAGGGATCTGCATGCCACACACTGCTTCCCTCACACTTCCCCTCCCAAAGGAGATGGACTTCAACGTGACCCCAAGTAACTTCTGCATAAGTAGGACAAAGAATTCAAAGCAAGTTTTGCCAACTCACTTGAGAGATGGCTAGGAATGAATTTGGTTCCAACTGAGCAGAAATTCAATTTTGGCATCCACTCTGCTCAGAAATAAGGTCATTTTTTTAAAATTGTGTCCTAAGGAAAGGCTGAGTGTCACAGGTGATTATCTTCAAACTTCCCCAGCATCCTGAGGGAGCCAACATTGATTTTAGAATGCATTTGTATGAGCGTTGATTAGGCTCATTCCCAACTTCTTTTTTATGTTCACAGAGTTTACTCCGATGAACCATACCTCCAGGCTTTCCCAGCTCATCAAATAAATGTCATTTCCCTACAGCAACGATCCCTTGTGTTTCTCTAGCATGTCCTTCTTGGGTTGACAAGCCATCATTCTCTTTGTTGTTAAGGACCCAACCAATTATGGATTTTTTTAAAAGATTTTATTTATTTATTTTTAGAGAGAGGGGAAAGGAGAGAGAAAGAGAGGGGGAGAAACATCAATGTGTGGTTGCCTCTTACATGCCCCCTACTGGGGACCTGGCCCTCAACTCAGGCATGTACCCTGACTGGGAATTGAACCAGCAACCCTTTGGTTTGCAGGCTGACACTCAATCCACTGAGCCACACCAGTCAGGGCCAATTATGAATTTTTATACTTAGGATTCTGAAACATGAAGTTTGGGACAGGCTTGCTTTCATCCAGGTCTCTAGGGCATAATCTAATTACCAACAAGGTGTAATGCACATAGTTTTGCAGAGAACTTGGGAGTAAAGTCCCTATATCAACCAGAGACATCAATAATAGAGCACTAACTCCTAAGACAGCATTTATTGAACACCAAAGAGTGTGTGATGTGCCACGATGTGGTAACAAAGGAGTGAAGATTCTCAAAGCTGGGTGGGGCCAATTTCCCCTCTGGCTGTGGGAAGCCATAAAGATTACCAGGGTCTGTCCTGCTCACATTCCAATGGAGACATAGAGATTCTATCTACCCTTCCACTGGAGGGGCAGCAACAAGTTCTCTGAGAGGATCCGAGTTGAGAGGACAGTGGATGTACAGCATGGACAAGGAAGGAAAAGAGCAGGTATGAACCTCCTATAATGGGAGTTCTTGGATGGGAATCTTGAAGCCCAGCCCTGTTGGAAGCCAACACAAGAGTGGCCTGACCATCCTCCAACAAGTGTTCATAGAGGAGCTGGAGGTGATTTCTCCCTAGTGAGAGTTACATAGCCCTTCAGGTGGGCACCTCTTTGTACAAGAGCTTTGTCTATTCTTACCTTGGCTCCCCTTGGAATATTTGGCTGGCTTAACATCCTAACCTGTAAGCTTCCTGGATCCTGGCAATCTTTGATATAGTAAATGCACAGTGCTTTTGACCTGTCCTAGACTAAGCTTGGGGTTAACTCTTATGTCACTTTGAATGCTTGTGGTTGGAAAAACCACCTTCAAGTCTCTATGACTCTGGAGAGACACACTGAAATGCTAAGTATTGTAAAAAAAAGAAAGAAAGGAAGAAAGACACTGATCATTGTGTTGAGTACAGTTGTCATTCATTCATTTAGCCAGTATTTATTGAGTGCTGACCATATTGTCTGGTTCTGTCCTAGGTGCTGGTGATACAACAGTGAGAAAACAACAACAGAATTCCCTTTTCTTCCCCTCAAAACAACCAACCCCCTCCCCCCCAAAAAATCCCCAAACTCATGGAGAGACAAGAAATTAGATAGGACTACAGACTACAGTATGCTAGACGATGTTACTCTCTATGGGGAAAAATAAGGCATGGAAGAGGGATAAGGAATTTGTGTGAGGGGTGGGGCTGCAATTTTAGAAAGGTTAGCCAGGAAAGGACTTTCGGGCAGGCAACATTTGAGTCAAGACCAGGAAGAGGTGAGGGAGTGAGTCCTGAAATCCATGCAGGGAATGCCATTCTGCACAAATAAAAATGCAAATGCAGTGTCCTGAGGCTGGAGTATTATGGAATATTCCGAGAACACTGAGGAGGCCAGCGTGGCTGAGTTGAGGGAGGGAGGGAGGGGCAAAGTAGTAGGAAATAGGGTGAGAGAGGGAACAGAGAAAGGGGGTGAGCAGGATGGAGGCAGGACAGGTGGGAGGACTTCTAGACCTTTGAAAAATGTTGATATTTATTGTGAGGGAGATGAGAGTCAATGACATCTGTTACATAGACATTTTTCATTTAATACATTTTTTTTGTGAGCAAATATAAAGAATACAATGGTATGGCTATCTACAAAATGAAATTAACTAGTGCTCATTTATATAGGAGTATATTTCTATGCATAGGCTGCTGAAATCATGGTATTTATCTGCTGTGTGTTTGAATCTTGACCTTCTTCTGTCTGCCCCTGGTATATCTATATCTCCTTCCCTGACTGGGTTTACACTCTGTTCCAATGTCACCTATTCAGAGAGTCCTTCTGTGACTACGTTCTCTGAAATGGCACCTCCCATCACTCTCTAGTCCCCTATCCAGTTTTACTTTTTTCAAAGCACTTAGCATTACCATCATTACAGTACAGGTGGACACCAATGGGGGGGTTTGCCTTCTACTTTAACAGCACTGCTCTGGCCACTATGTTGAGAACACATTGAAAGGAGGTGAGGGAAGAAACAGGAAGACTACTTATTGGTAGAATGTTGTTTCTCAATATTATATGTGACAGTTCACTTAGAAGAGCTTGTATACATATTAATATCATTTATCCATTTAAAGAGATGCACTAGGAGTTTACGTGTATACACATTCTCTATTCTTAAATGATTCTGATAAATGTAATGTCTGACAATTGTCCCCTGGATGTTCTGTTTCAACTACACAGAAACCAGATGAAGCCAACTAGGAAACACTCCCTTAAACTAAGAAATAACATTGTGCCAAGAATAGACAAATTTATTGTACTTATCCTTGAAGTTCATAAAATTAAGCTACCACTTTCCACAATGATGTATATGATACAAATAGACTTTGTACCAAGGATTAAAGAAGACAGAATTTTTATTTATTTATTTATTTGTTTTTAAAAATTTTTTATTTTTTTTATTGTTGTTCAAGTACAGTTGTCTCCATTTACCCCCCACCCCTACCCCTTCCCCCACCATCCCCACCTCTCACCTTGATCCTACCCCCCTTTGTCTTTGTCCGTGTGTCCTTTACGGAGTTGCTCTTTCTTCATCACTTATTTACTCTGCCTCTAGGGCATCTGATACTGTAAGGCCCAGGGACAGCCCCTGTGACTGGTCTTCTCATTGCTCAGTAAGAACAAAAAGACAGATTTGCCTTTCTGGAGGCTTCAGCTCTGCAGGATCTGGAATGAAATTGGACTTCTGACCTGGCAACTACATTACAGGAGCAAAACTATACACATGCCCTCCTAATGTGCCACGTGGACCGATCCAGAGGCGAAGGAGGCAGGTGGCTTTTGTATTCCTGACATTCGATCCAGGCAAGCCTTATTTCTTTTTCTTAATGGTTTCTTGAGATATTAGGATAATATCTTTTAAATGGATACACTCACGTTTTAATAAAAAGCCACTAAGTTTCCACACCCACTTTCCTCATAAAGCAGTCTGTATAGCCACGCAGGACAGTGCTTATTTTCCAGATAGCTTAGAAATAAACTGAATTCTCTTCTTCCTCCAAATTGATTAATTGTTCTAGGGTTCAAAGATAGGAAACTTCTTGGTACTTTACATGAAAAAAATTAAAGGTTGCTTGAAGTTTACAAACAAGGAGTTGTTAAGTATAAGGAAAGAAGGAAGGAAGGAATAAAACTTCATTTGACCTGTACTCCTTTGGAACCAAAGTTAATGTGATCTTACTGTCTTTGGATACTCATTTTCCTGCACTCAGATTCCTACCCTCCTTCTTCTTTTACAAATTGAAAAAATGGCAATGATTCATTCCACTTGAAAAGCATAGATACCATATCTCTGATTTAAAAGTGAGATTGTTACTGTGTTTTTCGGTTCCTGATGTTGCTGTCAGAGGCAGTCAGCTCATTGGATTCTATCAGATAGATTGCATTTGAGATTTTGGGTACAGAACTGCCCTGATGCTATTCACTGCATCTGAAGTTGAGGGCATGATTCCAGAAGTACTGTTTGCACCAAAAAACGAAGCATTTGCATGGCTTCTAACGCTTAGGTAAAGTAACCCAATAATTAATGTTGTTTTCCATTCAGTAAGTCTTCTCAAGAGGAGATGCAAAAAAGACCTAGTTTGAATATGTATGTGTGTGTGTGTGTGTGTGTGTGTGTATTTTAATTTCAAATGTCGGACAAATAATCAACATGAATTTTATAATCACACACTTACGTTGGTGAAGATTCAGAAATCTCAGAAACTTAAAACAATGTACTTAAATTGTTACTACAGTCTCTTAAAAGCCTCCAACCTATTAATCTCTTCTTCCTCCCTCTGAATGATTAAGGAACATTTGGATAAAAGTAATTTCTTTCATTGTCTTATCACCTTTTGTATTTTTCAAGTTACTGGCTTATAGATAATTTATTCATATTGGCCATTGCACTGCTTAAACACCACAAGGCTTATGTTCATGCCCTCAAATCTCCTGGGACCCCACCAAAGAGTTTGTTGTCTTCACTTTCAATAATCACCCCTTCCATACCGACGTGTCTTTAGAGACTTTCCACAAGACTGTTGGAACCAGAGCATTTTCTTGCAATTTTATCTGGGAATGATTTAGGATATAAGAAGAGTCATAAAAAAAGAAAAAGAGAGAGAGCTGTCCATCTACAGTATGACTGAAATAATGGTTTTATTGATTGATAAAAACTTGTTATTGAGGCAGTTGAAAGATGCCACAATAAACTGAGTTACCACATGCTTGTAGTCTAAGTGACATTTTTCTTTTAGGTTCTATAACTTGCTTATCCCTCTCTTTGGAATCTTAAGTTGTCTTCTGCCCCATATCATTTGCCTTTTAATGGTTGTTTGCTGTTATTAGAAATTTTCAGTATTATTTGTAGTTAAGCCTAAATTTGAACATCTGGACAAGTCCAAATTAAGACAAAGTGGACTTTCTGGACTGTACTTAGTTCAAAGCTGGAGCTAGTGCAGAGACCGGGAAACTACTGGGATGCTCGGCTGTTCCTCCTTCCTCACCCTTCGCTCTGCAGATGGCAGGAGGCAGCCACTGGTCCTTCCTCTGAACTCAAGCTGCCCTTGGCCTCACAGCCACAGTACAGGGAGTTGTAACTGTCTCTGGATCTTTTGGACTGGAAAAGGGTGGTTTCCAGGCTGAGTCTCCGGCCTCTACTCAGTATTTGTTTCCCAGTATAAAGGTTCCACTCCAGCTTTGACTGCTCAGGGCTTTATCGGTTAATGACTCTATGAATACTTCTGCATGGCAATGCCAAAGAGGCTCAGTCAGCTCTTCAGATTTTCTGCTATTGTCAACTGGCTAAGGAGAGCTGGGACTTCCACAGAGATTGTGGTACACCGTTCCTTTCCTCACTTCCTTCCACACATCTTCCTGGTGCCTCCTGCTCACAGTCCACCCACAGCCCCTTGGGAAGCTGGTCATAGCTATTGATTGCTTTGTCTGCATGTTATACTTTCTTATCATCCTTCATCAGGTTATGGCACTCTTTTGGGGGGGGGTGTAACTATTCCCTCTTTTTCTTGTTTTCCTGGTGGGATTCCATTACTTCCATATGCAGTGGTTATGTGACCCAAGCAAGATGCATGAGGACCTTATTTGAATTCATAAAAGGGACATGAAAAAGAAGTCTGCTTTGGGTATGAGCCTGAGGTTAGGACTCCCTAAGCCCTCTTCTCTATTATGTGAAGCCAGCCGGGCTAGGATGAAACCCAGAAGAAATGCAGGGATGAGTGATGGATGTGGAGGGAGAAAGAGTGAGTGTCAGGGAGGGCCCTCTTTCCCGAGGACCAGTTCCTGCAACTCACTTTTCAGTCATATGAATTGCCCCAGTGTCCCTCCCAAACAAGTGAGCCAATATCTGTCCTTTTTATTTCCCCTCTTAAACTAGTTTGAGTTGGGTGTCTGTCCCTTGTGACTTAGAGTCCTGGCTAATATAGTCATCCCTTACTGCTGCCCATCACTGCCTGTCCTTTCTGTGGAGAGTCCAATTTTCAGGTAATTCTGTATTACTCTCTTCTAGCCCTGGCTGGTAGCTCAGTTGGTTAGAGTGTTGTCCCGATATGCCAACGCATGCATAAATAAGTTGAAAAGCAATCAGTCTCTAAAATCAACCAATAAAAATTGTTATTCTTTTCGAGACCTTCCATAATTGACCCTTTCTCTTCTGGTGCCCTTTCTCAGCCTCTCCTCCCCTTTTTCCAAAAGGACAGCTAAGACAATTGGCACCAATGTCTCAACAGCCTGGCCTTTTGTGAAAACATATTTAAATACTCCTAGAGGTATATTTGTATATTTAATGCAGTGCTTTACAGCCCCAAAAAGGACACACCCTGTATCTATGCAATGCGGTCATATACAAAGGAGCTTTATGGCTCCACTTCACATGGAGATGCCCAGACACTCTCATCACGGAACCTCTCCACTTTTCACAGTGAGTTGGAGGGTATTTATTTTCCTAGCAGCTGGTACATGTTTCCTTATGGGGTGAGATCTGTCACTGTTCAGAAGATGTTTGGTTAAAGCCACTCCCTAAAAGCAGATGAGCTTCCAGGATCTGCATAAAGGAGAACTATTCTGCAGGTAACAGGGGGAAAGTGTGCCTCTTGCTCCAGGGCAGGAGAGGCAGGGAGAATGGGTGGTGACAGTGTGAAGGGATGGCCTGTGAAATAATAGATGATCAGTTCGTGATGCGGCCTCACTAGTAGTTTCTGGAGTCGCCGAATTATTGTGCATGAATGTCATTTGTGTGGAAACTGCTAAAGGACTAGACATTCTGTGACCTGGCAGCACACGTGGGTGGATGGTGGTACAATAAACTCAGGGGATCTGTAGAAATAGTACTTAGTTTTTGCATATGTGTGCAGATTTACAGTTCAGGGCAATTTACTAAGGAAATACTTGGCAGCAAAGAGAAACCCCTGACATCTCTGTTACTATTACTTTTTTAAGAAGACACTTTGTTAAACTTTACTTCAATTATCTTCTAAAAGAGTCTGTCCTGGTGATAGCTTTGTGCCTGGGGGCATGCTGTCTAAAACAGTAACTGTATCTGTGATGTGTGAAAGCAGGTTTCTAGGCCCAATCTTGTCAGGAAAGGAAAACACAGTATTTACACGACCCAGAAACTCTTCTTGGCACCCAGAAATCTAAGGCAAGAGAAGTCATTTGGTTCTTCCCAAAGTGGCACACGGTCAGGAAGTCTCGATGAGGAAAGATACCTAATATATTTCATACTGCTGTTTTGGAGGCCTCCTTGTGCCCATTAGCTCTGAAGCTTCTGTCATTAAGAGGAAAACTAAGAAAAGGCTATGACTGAGGCACATGAAGAGGCAATGTCTTTGTCCCAGCAAATCTCTTACCAGCTAAGGGAGGGAGAGGCTGAGTTCTTGAAACCAGAAAAGCTGGTGTTTGTGCTGCCTGTCATTTTCAGAACCGATAAGTAGAGACAAGGATTAAATCTTTATGGGTACTTTATTCAGATGCCAGGCATTTGAGAGGGGGACAGTATGTAACCTCAAAAACTGTCTTAAATCTCATCTTGATAGAGGAACTGAAGAGTTAGATATTTTAGCCTTAGCTGATAGGTTTAAGTGATTAAAGCTGTAACTCAGGAGATAAAGATTTTAGCCTTAGACGACAGGCTTAAGTGATTAATGCATGTGGAAAGCTATAACTCAAGAGTTAAAGATTTTAGCCTTAGATGACAGGCTTAAGTGACTACAGTATGCAGAAAGCTGTTATTCCAGGAACTGTAATGCATGACCTATGTGAAGCCAGGAGGTCCACAAGCAATTCAACCCTTGTGCCCCAAGGGGTCTGCAAGTGATGGAGATGGTACCTGAGCTATTATTGTGTTCCAGGGAGGGAACACCCATGATGCAGATAAAAAATTGTTGATAAACAGATAAAGAAGTACTAGGAAAATTGCTGCTGGACTGCCACTCTTATCCAATTAACTTTTTTCCCAAACTGCTTCCTACCCTTCTATCCAATTAACCTTTTTCCAAACCCCTTACCCACCCTTTCTCCTTATAAAAAGGCCTGCTTGAAATGAAACGTTAAGATGGTTTTTGAGAGCATATAACCTGCTGTCTTCTCAACTCACTGGCCATCTGAATGAAGCGCCCATAAAGATCCAATCCTTGTCTCTACTGATTGGTTCTGGTGGTGATGGGCAGCAGGAACACTGACTTTTCCAGTTTCAATCTCCAGCTGACTTTTTTTAGGTAAGAGATTTGGAAAAAGGTTATTCAGATAAGAGTTGCAGTCCAGGGGCAATTTTCCTAGTATTTCTTTATCTGCAGATCAACAATTCTTTATCTGAGTCATGGACTTCCCTCCCTGGAGCACAATGGCTCAAATAACATCCAGACCCCTTGGGGCACAAATGTTAAATTGCTTGGCCACCTCCTGGAGTCACATGGTCATGCATTCCAGTTCCTGGAATAACAGCTTTCCCAGTGCATTCATCACTTAAGTCTATCAACTATGACTGAAGCTAAAATCTCTAACTCTTGAGTTCCCCTGTCAATCTGGCTTGTTGCCATGGTTCCATAGAATACGGGTCTTTGCTCCCCAGTTTCCACGGAGTTGAATGATGAGCAGATGGACATCTGAGAAAAGAGTCAAATGAGTGCAGAGAAAGGACTAAGGATTTCTCCTGGACTATGAGGAGAAAAGAGGACCAGGGCAAAATGATTTAGGACCATAAGAATTTAGTAAGAACTAGTGAATAAAAGACCAAATATTTGTTCCTATTCTTAAACCTTGGTCAACAGACTTAGCATACTTTAGTAATACTTGATGGAGTTAGCTCTTTTTATATACAGTTCTGTCTTTGTTTTATTTATGCCAAAATTTCCAACTTAAGCAAACCATGTTTAAACCATGGCAAAAGATTCCTCTTTCTCCAGGAGCTTAACCAGACCATGACTGTTGTCCTGGTGTCAAGGGACCTTCAGTATAAGCAACATAGCTCGAGAGAAAATGTCCTTTCTAGCATCAAGTTACCACCTAAAAATATGACAATGATGGCATGTTATACTCCCCCTCATGGACACCTTTCCTCTTGTTATTCTAGCAAATTCTTTTTCTTTAGTTCAGGTGGATAGCTGGAATCCAGTGGGACAGTAGTGACTTCGATTTCTGGCTGTGAGGAAGAACATGCACAAGTGGCCATTGTCCCAGTGCCATGAAATCAATGGGGACAGAGTCCCCAGGCTGACAGCTGGACACCTACTGCCAGTGTGTTCTAGGGAGAGCTGGCCTCTGGCCTCCTCTGCAGTGGCCAATGGAAATGAATAGAATCTTCTCTGAAGAACAATTACTTCTCAATTTGGGGCATAAGGCAGGTTTATTGTCAAGTGAATGTGGGAGTTTTAAAGAGAAAAGTATCAAATATGGAATAGAAATGGCATAGATGAGCTTAAAAAAACTGCTTCAAAGGGCATGAAAAAGGGTATCAGACAGCCATGAGCTTAAATCTAGGCTTCACCACTTGCTAGCAGACTCATTTATAATTTGTCACGAAGGAGACACAAAATTCTTACTGAATAAAATTCTGAAAAATTCACTCTTCTCTTAGTTTTTAGAATCCTGTAGCTCTTCCTGCATACCCCAATCCATTATAATATGTTCACCCTCTGAACCAGTTTTGCATTTAGCATCTCCACAAACTGTTTGGTTATTAGTATATGTTAGTTAGGATTCTCTAGTGAAACAGAGCCAATAGGATACATACAAAAATTAGATGGATTGGAAAGAGTTGGCCCATGCAGTTATGGAGGCTGAGAAATCTCACAGTCTGTAGCCTTGAAGCCAGGGACCCAGAAAAGCTGGTGGTGCGATTCACTTTGGGCTTGAAGGCCTGAAAACCAGGAGAACCAAGGGCAAGAGAAGATTGATGTTTCAGCTCAAACAATCAGGCTGGAAAAACCAAATTCTTTCTTTCCCTGCTTTTCTGTTCTGTTCAAGACCTGAACAGATTAGGTGATGCCCATTCACACTGGGGAGGGCGAGCCAGCTCACTGAGTCCACAACTCAGATACTAATTTGATCTGGAAACAGCACAGAAATAATGCTGACCCAAAAATCTAAGCATCCTGTGATCCAATCAAGTTGACCATAAAATTAACCATCACATAGTAGGTGCTGTTACATACTGTTGTATGTATCAATATATTTATCATATTTAATATTTTTTCTTCTTTTTCCATGATTAGAAAATAAGCTCCATACTGGCAGAAAGAGAGGACTATGTCTTATGCCTCTTTGTATCCTCTTCAGCGAAGAAACGTCCTTCACTGTGCGACTGTTCACCTACTCTACCTCTAACCCCTGGCAATCATGGACCTTTTCACTTCTGCATAGTTTTGTCTTTTCCAGGAGGGCATATAGGTGGAATCAAATGGTATGCAGCATTTTCATATTGGCTTCTTTCACTTAGTAGTAGGTATTTATGGTTCCTCTATATCTTTTTACAGCTTGATAGTTCATTTGTTTTTAGTGCTGAATACTAGTTCATTGTCTGGATGTATCATTGTTTATTATCCATTCACCCACCGAAGGACATCTTGGTTGCTTCCAAGCTTTGATAATTATAAATAACAACATTCATGTGCAGGATTTTGCATGAACATAACTTTTCAACTCCTTTGGTAACTTACCAAGAAGTGCAATTGCTGAAACATATGACAAGAGTACTTGTTTTTGTAAGAAACTGCCAAACTGCTTCCCAAAGGGACTGTACCATCTGGCATTTCCACCAGCAATCAATGAAAGTCCCTGTTGTCCCACATCCTCACCAGCATTTTGAACTATCAGCACTCTGGCCCTGGCTGGTGTGGCTCAGTGGATTGAGTGCCAGCCTGTGAACCAAAGGGTCGCAGGCTTGATTCCCAGTCAGGGCACATGCCTGGGTTACAGGGCAGGTCCCCAGTAGGGAGCATGTAAGAGGCAACCACACTTGGATGTTTTTCTCCCTCTCTTTCTCTCTCCCTTCCTCTGTCTAAAAATGAATAAATAAAACCTAAAAAAATGAATTATCAGCTCTCTGGATTTTGGCTATTCTAGTAGGTATGTAGTGGTATCTCACTGTTTTAATTTACATTTCATTGATGACATGATGGGGAGCACCTTTTTCTGTGCTTATTTTCCACCTGGATATCTTTGTTGGTGAAAAATATAGGAAAATTTCTCATTGCAAATACAGTATCTTTTATATGGGGCCATTCCGATACTGTGTTTCTTCTTGAGTGAGCTTTAGCGGTTTGTGTCTTCCAAGAAATTGGTCCATTTTATCAGAACTGAAAAACTGATTGCCATCAAGTTGCATTCTCTTTATTATCCTTTTATCCTTTTAAAGTCTGTAGAATCTGTCACTACATCCCTTCACATTTTCTTGATATTAATAATTTACCTCTTCTCTTTTATTCATCATTAAGCTTGAAGTTTATTAACTTTATTGAACTTTCCAAAGAGCTACCTTTTTGTCTCATTGATTTTTTTTCCACTGTTCTTCTGTTTTCTGTTTCATTGATTTCAGTCTTATCTTTTTTTATTTCCTTTCTTCTATAAAAAATAAAATTGGAAATAACATTTTTTGTGTTTTTGCAGATTTTATTTTTTTCTTTTTCTTTTTATTATTTATTTATTTTTTATTTTTAGAATTGGTGTTCTTTTTTTTTTTAAGCTTTTATTTATTTATTTATAGAGAGAGGGGAAAGGAGGGAGAAAGAGAGGGAGAGAAACATCAATGTGTGGTTGCCACTCATGCACCCCCAACTGGGACCTGGCCTGCAACCCAGGCATGTGCCCCGACTGGGAATCAAACCAGCGACCCTTTGGTTTGCATGCCGGCACTCAGTCCACTGAGTCACACCAGCCAGGGCATTATTTCCTTTCTTCTCCTTCTCTGAGGAGTTGAAGTGAGAAAATTTAGAAATGACAAATATGTGAGTAAATATAACTATTTGTTCTCATTTTAAAATTTCTTTAAAAGAGACTGTTTAAAACAAAATAATAATACTATATAGCTTCTAATACATGTAGAGGTAAATTGTATATAACAATCATAGGCAACAATGTATGTTGTAAATGTATGATCATGTACAGTTTATAACTTATGTAGATAACTTATTTATTATACATATCATAATTTGTATAACAATGTACATTGTACATTTTATAATAACAGTATATAATCTGTAGTATATATCGAAGTCAATTGTATAATAATCTATACTGGTAACATGCAAATGCCTGAAGCTTGGGAAACAATTAGATAATTGAAGATGACTTGAAACATTAAATTAACGTTGATATAAAGAAACAGACCTGATATTCATATATTCACACATATGCTGGCAGATTTTAACTGATGGACATACAGTAAGGGTATGTTGACTTGACTCAAAGGTAGTTTACTGAATGAATGCCACTTGCTTGCTTTGTAATCTCTGCGATCCTAATACTACTCTCAATAAATCCTTCACACTTTGCTCTGATCAGTCTCTGCTGCTCTCCTACTATTTCTTTGTTATTTGAAACCTTATTTCTTCTGTCTTTTTAAAATTTATTTTTAGAGAGAGAGGAGAGGAGGGAGAAAGAGAGGAAGAGGAACATCAGTGTGCGAGAGAAACATCCATCGTTTGCCTCTCGGTTTGCAGGCTGGCAAACCACTGAGCCACACCATCCAGGGCTCTTCTTTGTTATAACCCCCCTCAAGTAGTTGCTTCTTTGTTGTTTCAACTTAAACCTCCGAATCCAGAAAAAGATTCTTATTTTTGTTATTCGTCGGTGCTATTTCCAGATTATTGTCGCACTAACTTCTACCTTCGTGCTCTATAATCTTCTTTCCCTTGAAATACAGGATGTCAGGTCATCACCTTATTTCCAACTTTGTCATGGTCACCTTCCAACTTCTAAATAAAGCCTCCACATTCCTGAAGGATCTGAATTCCATGTATTGACCATAGTCTCCTTCTCGAAAATTCTTCACACCCTTGGGAATCTATAAACCTGGACTTTTCTGTTTCTCATCCTACATGGCTCTTATTCTTCCAATCCTTTAAAGGCAGGCATTTTTCAAGGTTCTCGTCTCAGCCCTTTGCTCAGCTCCCTCTACGTTCTTTCCCTGATGACCTTCACATTTTCAATGAACACCACTTTTTTCAGGTCTGTGCTTAAGGAAGATTAATTTGGGAGTGTTTGCAGGAAGTTACCAAAGTTTATGGCACCCTTGTGATTCCTTTGAACTATACTGACTACAAAATAATCAATCCTTACAAAACATAGCCTTATTCAATTCTCTAATGACATTCTTTAGCTTTTCTTTACCTATGTAATATAGACAAGTGCCTTTTGGAGGTTCAAGTTGGTGGAGAAATTCAATAGGACTAACACTGGATTAATTTCTTCCCATTTAATCTTGCATCTTTCAGTTCTACAAATCAGAGAGCTTCATGCCAATGGGCTAAATGTGAAAGACTTTTCCAAATGAGATTCTTAAAGTTGTTGGCATCATTGTCATCATCATCATCATCATCATCATCCTCATTGTTATCACCACCATCGATCTGACAGCCTCTTCCATGGTTCTGGCTTTAGTAAAGGGGACACCCAGACTTCAGAGGGTAGGTAAATCAGAGTTTTGGAAGCTTTGTCTTATGTTGCACAGGTGATTCTGTAAAGGGGTCACAGTATATTTGAGTTTTATTTGCACCCCCCACCCCCCGCCACCCCCCGCCAAACACACACTGTCTACATGGCATGCTCTGTTCCTGGTGATGGGACCTAAGTGCCACACATAGAAGAGAATGAGGATGGCCGTCAGTGGCAGCCTTTCCAAACTGCTCTCAGACATTCTGTTTCTCTCTTAGTGCTTTATGGGTGTACTTGGCTTCATCAGCAAAATCTTGGCTGCAACAAGGGGTCAGATTGGGAACGTCCATTACACCATTTGCCAGTGGGGAAGCTTAAAGCAAGCCATTTCAAACCCTCAGTTTCTTCCTCTGTAGAAGGAGGATGAATTATATTCATCTTTGCACAAATTTTGACAATTTGATATTATGAATATAAAACCCCTAATGGGGAGTATTTAGGATACTGATAGGTTGTTCCTACTATGGCAGTAGGTGAACTGAGGGCAAATTTTAAAGTACACCAAGAACAAGCTGGACCACATACACATGAATCCTGGGTCTCTCTCTTCTGAGCGTGTTATTTAACCTTTCTGCTTTAATTTTCTTATCTTTAAAATAGGGGAAATAATGTATCAATCTCTTTGGCAGGTGTGAGGGCAAGCTTGAGTTCATATGAATAAAACCTGAATAGCCAGGGCTCTATGATGTTTGTTCTGGGAATTGCTGTTTTCTCCCCTCTGCTTTTCTTTTCTTGGTTGCTGTCACACTTTTTCTGGGATGCTAATTGAAACCTCCACTTGAGAAAGACACCAATAAGTCTGTTCACACTAAGGCTCTGAGGAAATGATAAATGTGGCATGTCAGAGGAATAAAGAAAAGTCTGGTGGCCTTAGAGTACAAGGTGTGAGTAAGGAAGTGATGGGAGAGGAGGCTGGGTTGGAACTGAAAGAGAATGGAAAGGAATCAATTAAAGTGATGATTGTCTTTTTAGGTGATTTTAGAGAGAGAGAGACAGAGAGACAGAGAGAGGGAAGAGGAGGGAGGGAGAGAGAGAGAGAGAGAGAGAGAGAAACACTGATTTGTTGTTCCACTTATTTATGCATTCATTGGTTGATTCTTGTATGTGCCCTGACTAGAAGTTGAACCTGCAACCTTGGCATATGGGGACCATGCTCTAATCCACTGAGCTACCTGGCCAGGGTCAGTGATGAGTCTTACTGATAGTACTTTTACACCACTGTGTTGGTAAAGGAGATCCAAAAGGAGAACGTGTGCCCAGTGAGCCTGCATTACAGTTACCGAGCAGGGTTTCTGAGCACAGTCTGTGAGATAACAGGGCTAAGTGCCCAGTATCTGACATCAGCGGGGGTCAGGCTGGTGATGCGGATGGAGCTGTGCTCTGGAAGTCAGAAGACCTTGGTTCTGCTCACTGCTCAGCCATCAGCCAGCTACACGACCTTTGCCATTCTGGGCTTCAGTTTCCTTATCTGTGAATTGAGATGAGAGAATTTTCCCAACACTTCTGATTGCTACACAATTCTGTAGGAGAAATTACTGATGGCTAAATTGGTATAGGAGATCTTTCTGGAAAATAAAGAATGTAAATTCAGTGTCCAGTCTTAGAATTCAGCTATGTGAAGTTAGGACATGTCTCCCAGAAAAGAGTCACCCATAGCATAGTAGTTTCCTAGAGCTGCTATAACAAATCACCACAAGCTCTGTGGCTTATAACAACAGAATTTTTTTCTCTACAGTTCAGAAGGCCAGAAGTTTAAAATCAAGGCATTAGCAGGCTATGTCTCTTCCCAAAGCTCTAAGATAGAATCCTTCCTTGTCTGTTGGTATTCATTCCTTGACTTGTGGCAGTGTAAGTCCACTCTCTGCCTGTCGTCACATGGCTTTCTCCTCTTACCTGTGTCTTCTCTTCTGTCTCTCATAAGCACACTTGCCATTGGACTTAGGGTCCTGCATACATAATCCAGTGTGATGTTAAATCAAGGTCTCTAACTTAATTATATCAGCAAAGATTTCTTTTCCAAATAAACTCACGTTCACAGGTCGAGGGATTAGGACATTAACACATACTTTTTTGGGGGGGGGCACCATTTAATCCATACTACACATGGCTAGTGGTAAATACCCCAGCTTTCTTACATAGATCAAATATGGTAATGTTCAAAAAGTAAGAACTTTGATGTGAAATATAATGTCACCTAGGTGGCGTTTTGGAAATTTGGAAGTAATAAGGAATGATGCACTACTTACTGGCAGAGTGAGCAAGGGTCTGGGGTACTCATTGTGTGGGATATTTTCTCATAAAAAAGAGCTGACCCATGTTTTATGCCAACTTTCCTAAGTCCTACGTAACTTGCATATGTCCCCAAGGACATTGATGTAGGTGAAAATCTGTTTATAATGATTGGTTCCAGAACATATCACTATTTTACAAACAACCAGGAGGTTATATCATCTGTGAATTTGATTTTGGAATAGGGAAAAGAACAATACAAAATATTTATTATAAAAGAGGAGTTGTAGGGTCTGATAGGGTGAAAACTCACTTATATATGAAAAGAGACCCTAACATGTTTTTCTCAACTCTTGTTTTGAGTGAATTTTCTGTTTTACCAGCATTTCTTATAGTCATTCCAACCGTCAGCCTCTCCCTGAGTGATACATTCTCAGATCTGCAGCAGCTCACAGAAGTGCCTTGGAGAGGTGTCTGGAGCTCCTGGGGTGGGAACCAGACTATTAAGTACTGAGACCTGTTTTCCACAGTCCTGTTAGGTGGCAGTGGATCTGGTGATCAGCCTCTTGAAAACTTATTTTTCCTATCTTTCAAACAGGAATGTCACACATCACATCACTGTTGTTTACAAATTAATCTAAATCTCCAAATAAACAAATTATGAGACTATCCCTAAATATTAATTGGATACTGAGAAGTAGGAACCCTCTGAACAGGTGTAAAGCTCAGCAAGATCGATGTCTGCCTACCAGTGCAGGTGTTCGGATATAAGAAAGTGGGGTAGGGTGATAATCCACACTTCAAAATCAAACTCCCCAGGGGTGCTCCTATAATTAACTCCATTAAGGGTACACTGTGACCCATGTTTTTGATATCTGCTCTGTTCTCAATACCTTCCCAAAACAATACCTTTGGGAAGGACTGGAAGAGGAATGCAAGGAAACCAGGCCTGAAAACCACGTGTATGGTGGCCTTCAGGCAGAATCCCTAGCATGGCCGAAAAGGCTGCAAAATCTGTACCACATCCTCCCATTCACTCCCCTCTGTTCACAATGTCTTAGTCCTGGTCCTTGGAATGGCAACTATGCTTTACTGCCTGTATCTGCCCTTGGAACTCCCTTTCCCCAGATATTCTTGTGCCTCATATTTCATGTTCCCTTCTTTTCTGGCTTCCTTATATAAAATAGTAACCCCAACCGATCATATTCCTTTACCCTATTTTATTTTTCATTTAACACCTGACATCATATCTCATGTTGATTTGCTAATTTGTTTATTGCCTCTCTCTCCCACTGGAACATAAAGACCCAAGGGTAGGGACGTTGCCTAGTTCATTGCATTATCCTCTGTACTTAGATTGAAAACTGATGTATTATGAGCTCCCAGTAAATTTTAGTTGACTTTTGCATTTCACTCTTTCTTAGTTGTATGTATATATTTTTTATCAGATCTAGAGTTCCAGGTTGGTACTTATTCATGAATTTCTTTTGCATATGTTCTTTATCATTTAACCAATGCATTTCTCTGGGGCCAGGAGCTTTGCTCTCCATTTTTGTTTCACTTTCTGAATTTCCTTTTGCTAATTAATACATATCTTTGATCAGCTTTTATTATTTCCTTCCAAGCAATTTATTAGTTCTGGCTTACAGGACTAATTAGAAGTGTGGCTGCATAGTATGCTTGGCTTCAAAGGCCTCTAAACACAGCTCAACCACTTCATTAGGCAAACTTTGCAACCATAAACCACTAAACGTGGGTGAGATTGATAGGACATTGTGAGGGGATTCACAGCAGACGATGGACACATGGAATCCCCGAATCATTATTATTTATGTTATGTTGGAAGAAAAGTGGTTCCTGGTTGCCGTAATGTAATTATAGTACCAGTGACTCAACTGTAGACTATAAATCCATGAGGGTAATGATCTTGTCTGTCTTGCTCGCCTCTGTATCTTCAGGACCTAAAAGAGTGTCTGGTGTATAGTTGGGGTTCAATAAATGTTTTGAATGAATCACTGAATAAAAGAAGAAATACTGCCATTGGAGAAAGCGCAGGAAGATGCTCTGGAAATTAGTACTGGTAATATGTCTCATGCTTTTCTTTCCTGTTTCTATTATCAGTGAGATAATTCAGAGCCTGATCACACTCTTAACTTCTTATAGTCATCGATATATCTTATCTTAATTTAGTAAAATTTAAGTAACAGTAATATCAGCCATCAACCAATTTTAAGGACAAAAAGGATAGTTTTTTCACAGAAGTTTGTGCTAGAACAACAAAGCCTTCTTCACTTTGCGCTGACCTTTTGCAGTATAATCACTGTAGTACAGGGATTTTCAATCTTTTTCTTTTTACGGCACACAAACTCATTATTACAACTCCGTGGCACATCCAAAAATTATATTTTTGGACGATCTGACAAAAAAGGTATACTTTTTGTCGATTTACAAAAAAGTAATAATAATAGTAATTACCTACCCTTTTTGCTCCAAAGTGACTTTTTAAAAAGCCAGGTGCCCATACTTGTATATAAGGATTTCTGGCACCAAGAATTAACTAATTAGATACAACCTTATTATGCGACGTAACCAATAAGATGCAACTCTATTTTATGATCTATATATTTATGGTTCAGGACAAGGCATTCACATGGGATGGCTATTAGTGTGTTGGCTGTTGTCCTTTTATTGATTTTAGAGAGAGGAAAGAGAGAAATATTGATTTGTTGTTCCACTTATTTATGTGTTTATTGGTTGATTCTTGTATGTGCTCTGACTGGGGACCAAACCTGCGACCTTGGTCTTTTGGGAGGATGCTCTAACTAACTGATCTACCTAGCCAGGGCCACTGTTATCATTTTTTAATGTGATAACCTAAGGGAAAATAGGTCAGTCCTCATGACTACATAGTCAGGTATTGCATGCTTTAAAAATTCCTGTGGCACATTGAAAATTGCTGCTGTAGCAGTTTGAATGGTGGGCCCCAAGAGATATGTCTATGTCCTAATCCCTAGAACCTGTGATTACTATCTGGCAAAAGATGTGGTTAAGTTAAGGATCTTGAAAGGGGAGTTTATCATGCATTATCCAAGTGAACCCCAAATGCAGTCACAGGTACTCTTAAAAGAGAGAAACATGGAGAAGACACGCAGGTAGCCAAGGGCAAGTCAATGAATAATGTGGTCACAAGTCAAGGATGCTGACGGCTACTTCTGCACTGGCTGGGACAAAGAACGAATTCCCCCCTAGAGCCACTGCAGGGGGAGGGGTGTGGCCTTGCTGACACCTTGATTTCAGACATCTTGCCTGCAGATCTATGAGAAGATAAATTTCTGTTTTTTTAAAGATTTTATTTATTTATTTTTAGTCAGAGTGGAAGGGAAGGAGAGAGAGAGGGAGAGAAACATCAATGTGTGGTTGCTTCTTGAGCACTCCCTACTGGGGACCTGGCCCGGAACCCTGCAACCCAGGCATGTGCCCTGACTGGGAATCAAACCAGTGACCTTTTGGTTCTCAGGCCAGCACTCAATCCACCGAGCCACACAGCCAGGGCAAATTTCTGTTGTTTTAAGCCACTGAGCTTGTGGTGAGTTGTTAGAGCAGCCACACAAAACTAACACACTCACTCAGAGTCTTTTGATAAAACAATTGAGTTGCCAACAATTTTGTTAGGGCCTTTCCTAATCCTTTGGTATTCTAACCAACCTCTTTTGCTATTCTGATCTTGTCATAATTATTAATCTTGTTTTCTTCCCTGGCAAATTGGTAGTGCCTCCCAGATCCTCCTTCATCAATGGCTTTGTTTGTTGGTATTTGCCTAGCTGTCAGTCAGGGTGGTTAGGTGCGGACCAATTTTATATAACGATCCTAATGATCCACTCCTTAGCAAATACCAAATTATGACTGCTTTTGCTTTCCTGACCAACTCATAAATGTAAAGTCAGAATAAAAACTCACCTGAACGCATTGGAAAGAATATGAATTCAGAGAGATTGTTGTGGGCTTGGTAGTCAGAAAAGTCTACAAGGAAATACTTGGTCTGTGTTCTAAAAGATAGACCAGGATTGGATTAGGGAGAGAGGACATTGAGCCTTCTCTATGAGGCTATTCTTGGGCTTAGGTGGCTTATGATCTGAGCCACTTTCAATGCTAACTTTACTTGGTAGAGAGCCACAAAAATGCCTCACTCAATCAAGCTAGGTCTAAGGTTAGGAGGCCCACTGGGCTTTGTTATGAAGATAGAGTAGAAGGTAGAAGAAGCAGATCTGGGTGGAGTTTCCATCCCACATTTTCACTCTGTTTACCAGTCTTTTTCTGAGTGCCTGGAGAGTGGCAGATGGGCGCCACTTAATTACCTAACCAGATAGGAAGTGAGAAGGACAAGCAGGGTTTTTGGCTGTCAGGCTAAGTGGCATGTTCTGTTCCCTCCACCTACTGAGCTCAGCTGTGCTCTGCCATTCTGAGCAGGCTCTGGAGTCCTGACCCAACACAATAGCCCAGCTCTTTCATTTTTTGTATCTGCATTCTTCACATAGCCTGTCAATTGAGATGATATAAATTGAACCCAATTTTCCCATGTTTGGACATAGCATTGGATGCAGACATCTAAAAATCTGGTTCAAGTCCAAGACAATTAGATTTTCTAGAATTGTGACCCTCATGTTCCTGATTTTCTCTAAAGTGATTATAATCCCCGCCCACTTCAGTCAGGTGTGGCTATCTCCACCAAAGTTAGTTTTCCTGTAATGACCTGAATAGTATTTGTAATCTCGCCTAGACTATAAACTCCGTGAAGACAGGGGCTGCATGTTCTGTTCTCTGTTGAGTCCTCAGGATGCAATGGAGTGCAGCTGTACACAGCTGGGACTCAACAAACACTTGTTGAGTCAACGAATAAATGTATCACCTCATATTCCCAAGGAAGCTGAAGGTGAAAACATACATCTTTGCCATTCTTTATGTCCCAGGCTCTTTCACCATTTCATCTTTGAAACTATATAACCCCGTGGATTCCTGAGTGTTTTGTGAATGTTTATCTCATTGGGAAGTGTTTCCCCATCTACCTTTATAAGTTTTCCAATGCCACAGCTTGCTGCCGTACTTCAGATTTCTTTGCAAAGATATGTATCCAAAGTCCCCTCCATGGGTGAATAATCTATTTTCTGCCATGAAAGCGAGTTCTGAATCATATTAGCTAGGTTTGGGACAGTCTGGGCAAAAAGCATTCATCTAGCCCACATAATTTGTCTCTCTGGAAAAGTTCTGAAATGTCCCTCTAGATATCAAGTTTTAGAATAATACCTCAAACATTACCTCAAACATAATCTACGTGAACAGGTACTAATAATGGGCAATTGGACGAAGTGTTAAGCTCTTCTTCCCACTTGTTTGTTTTGAGTAGGTCTGGGTTTTTCCCTAGTCCTCTGTTTGCCTGATCTATGAAATGGGTGTGAGAGCACCACACCTTCCCACAGAACTATAACTTTGACGTCAGCAAGCTTCATTAGTTGCTGTTTGCCTAACCAAAGAGAACACAGGAGAGGTGGAAAGTGTCTTATAATTATCTGTCTGCCCACATGCCAGGTGCCACTCGCCCAGCTTTCAGACTGATTGGCATCAAATAGACTGGCCAAGCAAGGAAACATGGAACAATAGAAACAAAAGGCAGAAAAGGAGCCCAAGAGAGGCTGATAGGTGAGCAGAGCTTCAGTCTGGGTCCTGGTTTCAGGCTAATGGGTTAGAGACGCTGTGTGCTTGGTGGTTCGGGACACTCAGATTCGAATCCCAGTTGAGGGTCTGCACAACTTACTTAAATGTCTGAGCTTTATTTCCAAGATTAAAATAGGGATAATAATAGCAATCTTTTAGGGCTTTAAGAATTAGACATGTTTAAACCATATGCTGTACTACACCACTCAAAAACCAGTCGGTGTCACTGTTTCTGGCTAGGGAAAGAGAGGATAAAGTTTGACAACTTCTGCTGTATGTTATGGGGGAAGAAAGTAGCCAGTTGTTCCCTTTCATGCTAGAAGAAACTGTTGCCTATTAATTAAACTAGTAAATAGGTATTGAAGATGAAAGTTTCCTTCAAAAATTTTGCTTAAAAAATCCTTTGCCTCCCTTACTTATCAGTTTTGTCTTTAACTTTTTTCCCCCCTGAAACATCTTGTAAATTCAGCCTTGGTTGTAGCTGAGGTTATTGGAAATGAATTTTTTTTTTAAGATTTTATTTATTTACTTGTAGAGAGGAGAAGGGAGAAAGAGAAACATCCATATGTGGTTGCCTCTTGTGTGCTCCCCACTAGGGACCTGGCCTGCAACCCAGGCATGTGCCCTGACTGGGAATCGAACCAGTGACCCTTTGGTTTGCAGGCCAGTGCTCAATCCAGTGAGCCACACCAGCCAAGGCTGGAAATGAATTTTAAAAAGTGAATATAAACATGTCATCCTGACGGGTTTCTCTTCCCATCCTAGGGACACTGCTGATGTTGTCCTATTTCATATCCCCAGCTGGTACTGACACGGACTATGGGCTCAGTCTGTAAACAATGTCCCCAAGCCAGAATGACCACACGACTCTATTTGCCCCCCTTTGAGAGCTTCTCACCCTGAGAGGTCTCTGAAGCCTTTTGTTTTGAGCAAATCCTAAAATATTTTAGAAGAGCATGTAAAGTTCCTTGGAGCCGGGAATGCAGCTATAGGAATCTTTGGTGAGCCAAGCTGATGTGATCCTGGTATTGGGAGAGCTAGCCTAGAAATGCAGTCCAGGTGAAAATGAGACTTTAACAAAGGCCAGCAACACAGAACTCAAATACACAGGGGGGAGTTGGAAAGGAGAAGGAGGAAGGGTTTGCCATTGGTTTAGCCAAGATATCATCCCATGTATTAGCAAGCAACCCTGGGCATGGTATCTAACCTGTCTTATTTTCCACATCTTTAAAATGGAAATAATGAATACCTGCCTCAAACATTTATTACCATGATTACGTAAGATGATATTGGAAAAGCACCTTGCAGATTACCCAGGACTTAACAGACACTGAAAAATGTCAGCTGCCCATCTCTTCCCACAAATCGTCTTTCTCATGCACACAGTGGTGTGCTGGAGTTGGCTCACGCTGGAGTTGGCTAGGGCCAGTTGCGCGCATCTCTTCATGATGGTCCAGGAACATCATGTTGGCTGCTTGAAATTTGCTCTGGGGGGAGTATTTACAGTGTGGAAATTGGCAAGTGCTGTCAGTCAGGGCTTCCTTATCCCCTGCCCTCGCTAGAAAGCTTGCTGTGAAACATTTACCAGCATGTTGACAGGTAATTTAACATCTTTGAGCCTCAGTTTCCTCACCTTTAAACAAGGGAGAATAAACATATTCTACCCATCTCATGGAGATTTTGTGTCAAATAACATAATGAAAACTAATAATGACTGAGAGTAGTAATGATTAATATCAATGTTAACAAGAGAAGTGACAATGGCATTTCTTTCAGGCGATGGCTCTGAAGTTCCCGTTTTTCTGAGTACCCTGAGGGGTGGAAGACCACAAAGATCAACATCTCAAGTAGGCTAAGATTGGCATCCTTACCTTCTAACCACATACATTCAACAAACATATATGCACTGGGCCCTACACTAGATTGCCAGGATATAACAGTGGTAAAGACAATCTCTGCCTTCAGGGGTCTCACAGTCCAAGAAAAGACAGGCTAGAAACCCAGGATAACAATCCTGAGTGATGTGTTATGACAGGGGTGAGCACAGGTTGCTATGGAATTCTGCGTCTTATGCAGTAATGGCTAGCTGCATGTGGCTACTGAATACATGAAATGTGGGTAGTCTAAATAGAAATGTGCTGTACATGTAATACGCCACACTATGAAGATTTATTATCAAAAATGTCAGTGATCTCATATATGCTTTAATTACATTAGTTTCATGTCAAAACATTTATGTTTTGGATATATTAGATAAAATAAAATATATCATTGAAATTAATTTTACCAATTTCTTTTTACTTTTTAAAAGATTTTATTTATTCATTCTTACAGAGAGGGGAAGGGAGAGAGAGAGGGAGAGGGACATCGATACGCGAGAGAAACATCAATGGGTTGCCTCTCGAAGGCGCCATGTCTGGGGACCAAGCCACATCCCAGGCACGTGCCCTGGCCTAGGATCAAACAAGCTATCTTTTGCTTTGAGGGATGGACACTCAACCAACTGGACAGAGATTTACATTTTTTTATTGTAGCTACTAGAAAGTTTAAAATTACATGTGTATCTCACATCATGTTTATATTGGCCATTTGTATATCTCCTTTGGAGAAATGTTTATTCAAATCCCTTGCCCATTTTTACTTAGGTTGTTTATCTTTTTGTTGTTAAGTTGTTAAGTGTTTTTTGTTATTCTGGATACCAGACTCTAATCAGATAAATGCTCTGAAAATATTTTCTCCCAATCTGTGTCTTTCACTTTTTCTATAGTGTCCCTTTAAAGATTATTTTGGCTGTTCTGGGTCCCTTGCATTTTATACAAACTTTAGGATCAGTTCATAAATTTCAGTAAAAAAGGTGGTTGGAAGTTTTATAGGAATTGCATTGAATCTGTAGATAAATTTGGGGAAAATTGTCATCTTAAAAAATTAACTCTTTTAGTCCATGAAGATTTACTTAGGTCTTCAATTTCTTTCCGCAACATTTTGCAGCTTTAAGTGTACATGACAACTTGGCCAATTTCTCTCCTAAGATCTGTACTTTACTGACACAATTGTATGTGGAACTGTCACACTGGGACGAGAGTGGTTTCATCAGGTTTGCTCTGGCTGCCTCTTTCCCTGTATCCCTGTCAAACTATCTGCTCCACCCCTATCACACTGAGCTTTTAGGCTGCTCTAATTGCTCTATTGTTTTAGACAATACCCTGGGTGTTAACCTGCTCCCCAGTCTGATCCAATCACGTTTGGGCCCTTTGCAGAGACATTTTTGAAGCAAGTCTTTGAAGTGTGTTTTGACACCCTTTGCGGAATCTCTCCCCTATTCTTTTGGGTAAACTAGCTGACCTAGTGTTCAACTTGATACTTCAATGGAGCTACCAACCTCTTCTTAATTGCCTGCCACCAAAATCTCCATTGTTTCTGAGAGCGATTTTAGGGTTGAACTTTCTCACAACCTGTTTCAAATAAAGCCCCTTTCTCTGGGAAGGGCTTTCTGTTCTTATGGGCCAATGTAATCTCAGGGGTTG
Organism: Macrotus californicus; assembly: GCA_007922815.1. NCBI lineage: Eukaryota > Metazoa > Chordata > Mammalia > Chiroptera > Phyllostomidae > Macrotus > Macrotus californicus. The sequence goes on along the minus strand of VMDR010004303.1, from coordinate 3,853 downwards.
CCCTAAGTGGAAGGAGGTTTTGCCTCTCTTCCTCTCTGCAAAATCTCTGATGCCCTGCTCTGGAACTGGAAACAATGACACACCTCTCCTTGAAGTGACACCCCTGCTTCCTGAGCAGGACGCTGGGTGGGGAGGTGGGGTGGTAGTCTCTGGTCATCCCGGTTTGCCTCTGCCAGCATGAAATCTGTGCGCTCTGGGTGAGCTGGGGCAAGGGTGGTTAGGGGCCCATTATTTTCAGCCTGCCACACCTGGGACCAAGCCTGTGGCCCTATGGGTATGGGATGGATGGAGGAAGGAAGGCCACTCTTTTATGGTCATACTCCCCAGGAATTTAGCTTCAGCATCTTGGGGCTCAGGTTGGGTGGTGGAGGAAGAGAAACGCTGGTGGCCTGCCACTCCTGGTGAGACACTGCCTGGTGCCTGGAAGCTGAGATGAGAAGAGGCCTTGCTTTCGGTCACTGGACTGAGCTCCAGTCCAGTGACTGAAAATATGAGATATGAATGAAGGAAGAAATGAGCAGTAAAGGCTCAAGGGCTGCAGGTCACGGTGTTATTACTGAGATTTAGTAAATTTTCTTGAATAAATATTTCTTCATTTTTTATACTTCCTTAGGACAATTTCTCAAGATTTTAAATGGTTGCTTTTCCTTAGTTTTCACCAGTTACAGTTGTTCCCCGTGGCGCAAGTCCACGGGGCTCCGCACACTACTCTTCTTCTGGAAGGGGAACTAGTAGTGATTTTAAAAATGAAACTCCAAAACCATAAGGGGAAGAATTTGTATTGGTTTTTACTATATTAAAATAAAAGGTTTGTTCAAGAATGGATGGCATATAAGAAGGTAACTGTTGACTACAAGATGGCAAACTGATGTAAAATATTTACAAAGTATATTGATAATAAAATATTGCACATTTTAAACAAATAAGCAACTAGAATATATAGGAATTCCTGTAAACCTGCAAGAAAATGATGGACAATTTCACAGAAAAATGAGCAATAGCTATGAATGGGTAATTCACAGAAGGAAATTCTTTTTAAAAAGATTTTTTTTTAAGATTTTATTTATTTATTTTTAGAGAGAGGGGAGGGAGAAAGAAAGAGAGGGAGAGAAATATCAATGTGTGGTTGCCTCTTGCAGGTCCCCAATTGGGTGCCTGGCCTACAACCCAGGCATGTGCCCTGACTGGGAATTGAACCAGCGATCTTTTGTTTGGCGGGCCAGCATTAATTCACAGAGCCACACCAGCCAGGGGAAGGAAATTCTTATAGCTAATGAGTTCATGAAGACTTAGCCTCATTAGTAGTTATACAAAATGCAATTAAAGTAAGATTCCACTCTACTATCAACAATAGGCATAAATTAAGTTATTTGCTATCAAATGCTGATGAAAATGGGGAAATAGAAAGTCTCGTGAATTGTTGGTGAGACCATGAGCTTTTGGAGAGCAATTTAGTGTTATTTAGTGAAATTAAGCACATATTCAGCCTATGACCCAAGAAATTCCACATTTGGGTAAATACCTTAGAAAACCTTTCACAAAGAAATGAAGGGAAGGTGACTATTGCATTATTATTAATGCCTGTCAAAGCAAAGATTTGGAACCAATCTGAAAATTCATCAACAGATAATAAATGAACATACGCATACCAAATACAGTGTATCAATCAAAAAGAAGAAATTAGGTGCCTTGGCTGGGTGGCTCAGTTGGTTGGAGCATTGTTCTGTACACCAAAAGGTAACAGGTTTGATTCCCAGTCAGGGCACTTACTTAGGTTGCAAGTTCGATCCACAATCCACGACAGGGGCATGTACCGGAGGCAGCTGATGTTTCTCTCTCATATTGATGTTTCTCTCTCTCTAGTTCACAAATATAACATTGAGTCTAAAAAGGAAAAGTAAAACGAAATACTTAGTACAATGCAATTGATTTACAACATAAAACAATACTTTGTGTTGTTCATTGTTATACAATTTTGTGACTAGAAGTACGGATGGTGGATGATATATGTTAAGTACATGAGCATGAGTATGTACAGAGGGAGAGGAGATGGAGGATGATACTGAGTGTGGGAAGTGAAGATGACAAAAGAATAAGTGCATAAAATTGAATTGAAAGGAGACTATGTAGGTAGTGCTGTCAATAATGCATCACAAATTAAAGCGTCTGATTAGTTTTATCAATCGGATTATGTGTACCTGAGAGCCTCAGATTATTATTTTTTTTTTTTAGATTTTATTTATTTTTAGAGGGGAAGGGAGGGAGAAAGAGAGGGAAACATCAATGTGTGGTTACCTCTCCTTCACCTCCTTCAGGGGACTTGGCCCGTAACCCAGGCATGTGCCCTGACTGGGAATCAAACTGGCAACCCCTTGCTCCTCAGGCCTGCACTCAATCCACTGAGCCACACCAGCCGGGGTGAGAGCCTCAGATTACTAATGATGATAAAATAAGATAACATATGCATAAGCGACTAGCCATGCAACCATCCATTGCTAATTCGCCGTTCCTTTCTGACTACCTTAGTGCCAGAATTAGGGAGCTAAACATTCAAATGGACTTCAAAAATTCTCACAAAAATTTTAGTCTGAATTATTTTTGCAAAAATTAGGCATGAGTTACTATAATAAAAATTACTATTTATTTGTTTACATTGGCCAGTGGTTTAGTCAGGTAGAGACTGACTGAGAGTGTAGAGTTTAAAAAGAAAATGTTTCAACCAGGCAAGGTATCAAGGCTCACATGAATTATACACAGAAAAGGGAACTAAAAAAATTCCTGGACAAAATCTGTAAGTCCCGAAATGTGATCCAAACGGTGCCATCTGTTCATAAAATTATGGAAAGGCTGTTGGAACTTTGCAGCAGTGTGCTGGACTGTCTCCACAGACCCGCCTCGGCAAAACTCCGTGGCCCCAGAGCATCGGGAGAGTTTCCAAGAGAAGAAAGCCACTGGGATACTTCGCTCTCCTGTCTGATTTATGCACAATTCCCAAGGTAAAGAAAATGAGGACTTGCTCTCATAAAACACCACCTAAACCATACTTCCTTGCACTGAACACGCCTTCCATATCCACCATATCCACCACCCATCTAACTCATAATCAATCTTCAATTTTCATCTCAAGTCCAAGAAAGAGTAGAATGAGAAAGGACACTAGATATAGACAAACCTGGGTTCAAATCTATCTTTTTAAATTTCTTATTTTTTAAAGTATGTTTTACTGATTATGCTATTACAGTTGTCCCATTGTTTCTCCCCTTTATTCCCCTTCACCCTGCAACCCCCTCCCACCAGCATTCCCCTCCCTTATTTCATGTACATGGGCAGTACATGTAAGTTCTTTGACTTCTCCATTTCCCATACTATTCTTAACCTCCCCCTGCCTATTTTGTGCCTACCATTTATGCTTCTTATTTCCTGTACCTTTTCCCCCATTCTCTTCCCTCCCCCTTCCTGCTGATAACCCTTCATGTGGTCTCCATTTCTGTGATTCTGTTCCTGTTCTAGTTCTTTGCTTAGTTTGTTTTTGTTTTCATTTTGTTTTAGGTTCAGTTATTGATAGTTGTGAGTCTGTTGTCACTTTACTGTTCATAGTTTCAGTGTTCTTTTTCTTAGATAAGTCCCTTCAGCATTTCATATAATAAGGACTTGGTGACAATGAACTCCTTTAACTTGATCTTATCTGGGAAGCACTTTATCTGCCCTTCCATTCTAAATGATAGCTTTGCTGGATAGAGTAATCTTGGATGTAGGTCCTTGCCTTTCATGATTTTGAATGCTTCTTTCCAGCTCCTTCTTGCCTGCAAGGTTTCTTTTGAGAAATCAGCTGATTGTCTTATGGGAACTCCTT
>VMDR010004302.1:0-61595 GCA_007922815.1 Macrotus californicus | reverse complement strand
TTTTGCAGTAACTGGAAAAATCATTACATTATTTGTGTGTGTTTGTGGTTAACCTTATAACAAGATGTAAGTTTACTGTGATATTAAGTTGCTTCCTACAATTTAAAGCAATATCAACCACCAACATTTTCATGTTATTTCTAGTTAAATTTTTTATTCAAAAGAACTCTAAATGGAGTTTAATCGATTTTCCCATTATCTTCATGATAGAAGACTACAAAATATTTACAAAACACAAAAACAAAAACACCTCTCCTCCTCAGACTGTAACGCTTGCTTCTTCATCTTGTGTTTACAGAGCTACATCCACGGGAGCAGCCAGGCTCAGTTCGTGGCAGAGTCGCACATCATCCTGGTGCTGAGTATCCTTTAAAATGTTGACAGGCCGCACAACACAGGCCAGCAGCTGCCAAGTTATTTTTCCCTGGTAATAAATACCAGGACTTGTAAAATGCAGGAAGTTTTAAATTTGCGATGTGAAATTTTCTAATTCCCGTGCTAATTATTTCCTAGTATAATTTAATTTTTGTTTTTATTCTGAATCATTAATGGACTATAATTTTCTTTTTTCTTTTTTTTTTTTTACTGACTATTGAATTTCAAAGTATAGCTTTTCCACTGCATCGATTATCTCTGGCTAGAGTTTAATTGTGAAGTTTGTGTGGTTTTCTCTGTAGGATCTTAATGGGGAGAAGAAAGTGCCCTATGATATTAAAAGCAAGACGGAAAACACTATTTTAGTGCTGGTTCCCTTAAATATTACGATCCGTCAGAAGAGGGAGATGTAGGAGAGTGGGCAGTCTCTTTTTGGAGCATACCCACCATTGCTTGGAATCAGATAATACAGTACCACTTACGATTTGGAGGTAGAAGGGCCAAGAGGAAGATAATGGGATAGGAAGGGGGTAAGGTTCAAGTGTCTACTTATAAACAAACCCTGAATATTCTTAGAATGAAGTTACTTTTTGTACAAACAACTGTATTTTGGAGCAACACTAATGTTTGTGCGATCATGTGAAGTTTTGACCTTGGACGTGAAGCTTCAGAAGAGAGACTATGAGATTCCATTTTAGCTGCAGTGTCTCTAAAACTCCCTGAGCAACACTGAGTTTTCCCGTCGGTTCTCAGCATCTTTGTTCCTTCCTCGCTTGGCAACGCACACTGAGTGCATTTGTGGAACTCTACATGTGTATCTGTAGTCCCTTTCTTGCTTGCCTTTATTTAATTGTCCATATCCTTTACGGCTTCAAAATTAAGAAGTTATTATGGTGAGTATTAGTTTTTGTTTTACTTTGGCTTGTAGATTGGATTTGGAAACACCTATATTTGAGTGAACATTCTCAAATGCTGCGATTATCATCAGTAACCACAAGGTTTCTGTGTTCCAAATTAAATATGGTAAGAGATTAATACTTTCTGCATATCAGAGGGCCTTTAGGTGAAAAAATGAAGTATTTGCAGATATCTTTATAAGAACATCTCCATGTTAAAAAACACGGCCGGGTCATATTTATTCTTTATCTTTTAATTATATAAATGTATTTAGGAAGCAAAATGCACTTGTGTTAAAGTACTATAGTAAGAAAGAAAGTATTTATTGCAGGTAACTTTTTAGCTTATTTATTTATATATTTTTTTCCTTTTTCTATCCTATTTCAATCTATGATGTAGTATTTTAGCAGCATGCGTTATTCAAAGCAGCTAGTCCACTAAACACACCAGGAGTACCTAGCGAAAGGAACGGAAGCTCCACGGTATGGCAGGAATTCTCCAGGGTTTCATTTCATGGCTCATTGACATGAAGCTGAGATTTAGGATGCAAAGAAATTTCATAAACAGTATGAAATCTTCCATATAGGGTTTTAACAGTAATACATAAAATAATTAAAGTCCCTGTTCTTTTTATGTTACCAGTAATTATTTTTGCTTTATTTTTTGTTATTTTATTTTATAGATATTTATGGAAAAGAAAATTTCTTTTAAAATGGTAGACTTACTAAATTTATCGATAAAAGTTAAAAAGAAGCCATAAAGTAATAATTTCTGATTTTACTTTTCTCTGGCAGAATATGCTGTTTTTCTAACTCAATTTTTTTTGAAATTTATGTGTATACTTTCCCTTATGAAAAAAAATGTAAATTCCAGATGGTTACTTTTTGTTTATTTATAGAGACCATTTCTGCCTTTTGTTTTTTCTTCCTCCAAATTTAGTAAGCCAGATGATTAGATGCAATTGCTATATACAAAATTTTGTTGGAAAAAACATAAGGAAGAACAGATGGAGATGTTTGATGTCATAGGTTACAGCTTTACTAAAAATATGATTTTTCTCGCTATTAGCAGTGTTTTATTTTCTCAGTGTCTTATTTGGGGAGGGGGAACAATCCTAAGTAGTCTGTGAGAGAAAACTACTGTATTTTGCCGTGTATAATGCACACTTTTTTGCCCAAAGTTTTGAGGGAAGAATAAGGATGCACATTATACATGGATAGTACCTAAGATACCTTGTGTCTGTTCTTGTGTTTTATAATTACTTGTTGCATAAAATTTCTTGTACCATAATATGTCCAAAAATAAATGCTAAAATCCCTTTATAATACAAAAAAAACAAGTATCTAACTATAAATAATTAAATTAAAAATTAAAACTTTTCTGAAAGTTTGAGCCAAAAATAGGGGTGCACATTGTAAATAGCAAAATATAGTATATAAATAAAAAGGATAAGAAACATGACATTTTAATACAGAATATGTGAAGAATGACTTCTGTAACCCTTTCTGTCCTCTCAATAAAATTTTATTTTTCACTCAGCTATATTTCAGTACTTGATGTAAATAAGACATTTGCTATTGATGAGAAAGCAGACTGATAGAAAAATAATCGTAGCACGGTGTGACAAATCCAAAAACCAGGGCTTGGAAGCCAGGAGGAAGGAAAGAGCACCTGGGTATCTAGGATAGTTGAACTGACTTTTCTGCGGCATTTTGACACAGTAGCAAAATCCCTGTCAGAGAGTAAAGAAGGGAGAATATTCCAGTAGGAGGCACAACAGGTAGAAAAACATGAAATGAGGGAGAGCAGTCAGTCTGTGAAGAGGAGATTGATGAGGAGTTAACCTTGGCTGGATAATGTAAATCTACCTGTGCCTTGCTAGGTGATTTGAACCGTATCTGGATTCACCAAGTACGGTCTGTATGTGCCAGTGGACACAGGACACATAAGTTACTGGACTGGCTTTCCCACAAACTATACAAACTCTGACCTGTCCCATAATTCCCCACATGCTTAAAGTTCTGAAATCTAAAGAAGATGACATAGATAAGTGTCAGCTGGAAGTAACAGTGCGAAGGTTGTACTAGCAATACTTACAAGATAGTTTAATATATATTCTTATAAAGATCACATTTGCCTTTCACTTGAGAAAACATTTGTTTTCCATTTATTATGAAAGAGTGTTTTATTCTGCATTTGTTTTCAATCTATGATAGAGAAAAATGTTTCTTTTAATGTGTTATATCGAAGGAAAACCATAGAAAATTAATGATAGATGCAAATTGAAGATGATTGTAGATTTAGATCCTTTTAAGTCTTCTATAATGGGCTAATACATTTTTCAACATCTGTTCTCATTTATCTTTAAATTGACTATTGTGATTCTCTTCTTAGGAGCAACAGTGAACTTAATATCATGTGCAATTGAGAATGAATTATAACATAATGCAAATGGATCTGTTATTAGTTCAGTAGAATGCCCAGTGCCTCGGGGTATTGTATATAATTTACACAAATAGCAGCTTCCCTCATATGTGGGATCATGTCAGTATTTTAACTTTTTAAGCAATAAGATAATGGCAGGATCAGCAGAGAAACTGTGGAGTCTGCACAATAGTTGAAATATATATCGCTATGATGTTAACACAAATGTGCAAAATTATACCCAAACTAGACCAGGAGACCATGTGTGTGTGTGTGTGTATAGGGTAGGCATTAACAATCTCAGAACAATATAACAAGTCTCAGAAAAATTAGTTTATTCACTATATATTCACATCTCTTACACTCTTCACTGGGGGAAGAGCACATCAAGCAGAGGGGCAGAAAGTGCAAGGTCGCAAGGCAGAGGGGCCTGTCTTGTTGGCAGAGAGCAAGGTCAAGAATAAGAGCAAACAGCATCTAGAAGGGTAGGCCGTGGGTCAGGGTGCAAATCATGTCTGGCCTTGAGGCCATTTTGAGGTCTTTAGTTTTTACTGTAAATGAGATGGAAAGCTAGTGTTCTGAGTAGAAAATGGCATAACTTCAATGATATTAGAAGACAGTGTTCTTAAGACTTAGGGGTATGACTTAATTTCATCAGTGAGGAACAATAACCAAAATTCATAAATGAAAAGACTTAACTTTAACACATTAAAATGAAAAGATAACAGAATGACCTCATCATGGCAGTGTGAGTCATTCCTCTTTTTTCTCCCCTTTGATTTACAGCCAGCTGGACATCCATAACCAAACAGAAGTACCTCTGCACAGTACAGCAGGACCCCCAGGAGGTGCAAGCACCTGTGTGTCAGAACGTAGGTGGATAGGACCTCAGCTTGCATCCCAGACATGGGGAAGGAACTAGACATGCAAGTCTACAAAGCTAAAAGACATGCCTTATTAATCCCAATGCATAAAGACCTTCCCCAAGACACGTTATAATGAAACTGTCAAAAATCAAGACTAAAAAAAAAATTATAAAGGCAGCCAGGGAAAATAAAGTAACCGTCAAAGAAACTCCCGTTTGGCAATCATTGGATTTCTCAGCAGAAACTCTATAGGTTAGGAGAGAGTGGAATGACATATTCATATTATTGCAAAATAAAAATTGTCATCCAAGAATATTTTATCCAGCAAAGTTATGCTTTAGATATGGAGAAATAAAGTCTCTCCCAGACAAAAGCCGAGGAATTTACCACCACTTGATCTGCCTTACAAGAAATGCTGAAGAGCCCTTTAAGCTGAAATGAAATGATGCTAATTAGTGACAAACACACTCAAAATGAAAGTACACAAAACTCAGATATATTTGATGACTAGAATTAGAAAACTGTACATATAGATACTGTATTAACCACTTGTAGTATAAAGGTTAAAGGTAAAGAGCATTAAAATAATAAAAGCTGCAATTTGTTAAAGAATTCACAGAATAGAAAAGGGGTATTTTGTGATGTCAAAAATATGAAAGGGGAGGAGTAAAAGGATGGAATCTTTATAAAATAATGAAGATAGTCTTTTTCTGCTGACAGCATCTCCATCTGAGGTGATGTATGTGAGCCTCACAAAAGTCACAAGCAAAAACATAGACAGGAAACAAAATAAATAAATAAAAAGGAAGATTGAACAAATCACCGTGGAAAACCACAAATTGACAGAAGTGAAAAGAAGCACTGGAGAAACAATTGTCAGGAGAAGATGATATGGCAGTAGACAGTCCTTACATACCAATTATCATACCAAGTGTAAATGGATTAACTTACCCATCAAAAGGCATGGAGTGGCCAGATGGATAAAAACCTAGGATCCAACTATATGTGGCCTGCGAGAGACTCGTTTCACCTCTGAAGATAAACATAGGCTCAAAATGAAAAGATGGAAGAGAATATTCCAAGCAAGTAGAAGCCAAAAGAAAGCTGGGTTACTGTACTTAGATCAGACAAGATGGACTTCAAGCCAAAAGTGGTAATGAGACAAAGAAGGTGGCTATGTAGTGATAAAGGTTTCAATACAGCAAGAGGATAAAACAATGATAATATATGCACACCCAGCATTGGAAAATTGAGTTTCAGGCAATACTCTAACAGTAAGGGACTTCACTACCCTGCCATCAGCAATGGATAGGTCCTCCAGACAGAAAATCAACAAGAAAATGTTGGTATTGAACCATCCTTTAGAAAAATTTTACAAATTAAAGAAGATTGAAATTAGATCAACTGTCTTTTCTTTCTTTTTTAACCTCACCCAAGGACATGCTTATTGATTTTTAGAGAAAGTGGAAGGGAGGGAGAGAGCAGGAGAGAAATGTCAATGTGAGAGAGAAATATCGATCGGTTGCCTCTTGTACCCTCCCCAACAGGGACCAAACCCTCAGCCTAGGTATGTGCCCCAACCAGAAATCAAACCTACGGCCCTTCAGTTTAAGGGATGATGCTCTAACCAACTGAGCCACACCAGCCAGGGCCTAACAGCTAGCTCTTAAAAATAAATAAATAAAATTTGCAAACCTTCAGCTAAATTAACAACCCAAAAAGAAGACTCAACTGACATTGCAGAAATACATAGGATCATAAGACACTTCTATGAACAATTATATTCCAACAAATTATATAACCTAGAAGAAATTGAGACATTGCTAGAAACACACACCTGCTGAGACTGAATCAGGAAGAAATAGAAAATCTGAACAGACCGATACTGAGTAAAGACATTGAATCTGTAATCAAAAACCTACCAACATGGGCAATCCCAGCATCAAATAGCTTCGCTGGAGAATTCTACTGAACCATTAAAGAAGAATTAATAACAACCCTCTTCCAATTCTTCCAAAATCCTGAAGAGTAATAAACACTTCCAAACTCATTCTATGAGGCCAGCATTACCCTGCTACCAAAATCATACAGGGACACCACCAGAAAAGAAAATTATAGGTCAATATCCCTGATGTGTATAGATGCAAAAATTCTAAAGGAAATATTAGCGAACCAAATTCAAGAACACAAAAGGATAACACACCACGACCAAGCAGGATTCATCCCCAGGATGCAAGCATGGTTCAACCCGTGAAAATCAGTAAGTGCAATATATAACATCAATCACGTGAAAGAAAGTAAGTCACATTATATTAGCAGGTGCAGAAAAAGATTTGACAAAAATAAACATCCTTTCACAATAAAAACCCTCAACAGACTGGCTATAGTCAGAACATATTTTAACATAATAAAGGCCATATATGAGAAATGCACAGCTAACAATGTAGAAAAATTGAAATTCTTTCCTCTAAGATCAGGAACAAAGACAAGGATGCCCATTCTCACCACTCATATTCAATATAATACTGGAAGTCCTAGCTAGAGCAGTTAGACAAGACAAAGAAATAAGGCGGCGTCCAAATTGGAAAGGAAGAAGTAAATTTGTTACAGTTTGCAGTTGATGTCTTATATGTACAAAATCTCAAAGACTCAACCAACAAACTTGGAACCCATCAACGATTTCAGCAACGTTGCAGGATACGTAATCAGTTGCATTTCTATACACTACTGATAAAATAGCTGAGAAAGAGAAAAGATAATTGCCCCATTCACATCAAAAAACAAAAAGCTTAGGAATAAGTTTAACCAAGAAAGCGAAAGATCTGTACAACAGAAACTGTACGAGTTTGCTGAAAGAAATTGAAGGCAACCCATACAAATAGAAAGACATCCCTTGTTCGTGGATTTGAGGAAATAATATTGTTAAAGTGCTATATTTCCAAAAGCCATCTACAGAGTCGGTGCAAGTACCGTCAAAATACACCAAATACATTCTTTATAGAAAGAGAAAAGGAAATTCCAAAATTCCATGCAGAACCACAAAAGGCCCCCATTTGATTCCCATTTGCCAAAGCAATCCTAAAGCAAGAAAACAAAGTCAGAGGTATCCCATGTCCAGATTTCAAACTATACTACAAAGCATAAAAACAGTACGAAGAGAATATATTGTATTTACCTCTGTGTGCACTTTCATTTAACTATTCTGAAACAGAATAGTCACGTTCAGGTTCAGGAAAATTAATAGATTTCATGTGCATTTCTGCCATTTCCTTGACAATTACTGAAGATGCTGCCATCACCATGGGGATGGTTCTTCTAAATGAAGCGGCAACATCCAAAGGCGATGTTGGAAAAAGACGGAGTAAGTCTCTGTGTTGATGTTTTTGTAATTTTGTTTTAGACTTAAGATTCATTTAAATCAATGGGAAATATAAAAGTCCTTTGTAAACATAAACTTCTAAAGAAATGTTCTGGTCTGAAGAAGGTCACCGTGTTTTTTACTTTCTTTTATTTTTTAGATCGGTGCAAATAATTAAAAGTACATTTCTTCCAAAATGAGATTGGGTGATTTTCTGTGGAATTGCCCATAAAGGAGAGCTGCTCTGCACCCTTGTCAGGGGTGCTGGGGCCCATTTCTACTGAGGCTCCAGTCTCTGTAGTAACACCCACTGGGTAAGAAGGAAAATTCCGCGAGGGAGTCTTAGAGACTGGGTTGTCAAATGATATGTCCTCTGTGCCACGAGAATCGGGTGTGCATTCAAACACTGACTCCGGAGGAGTTTTTTCATACATTTGTACTCTGAAATACAATCATACTTCGGTACTTGTCGGCTTCAGACTGTCAATCCCTGTACTCATCGCATTTCAGTGAGAAAAAGTGTCCAGCACCCCGCGCTTGCTCAGGACTCGCTGCACTGGCTGACTTGCACGAGTCCCGCACCGCCCTGCAAGGGAAGATGCCTCGTGCTCCGTGCTTGTCGGTTTCACTGCGTGCCATGGGTGCCTGGGTAGTTAGTTCCGAGGAGTGGCGAGCAAGTGACGATCAGTGAAGCATTTTTTGTCGTCAAAATGTGACCAGTACCGGCTTTGACAAGTTCTGAAGCCGACGGGTATCGAGGTGTGACTGTACTTTCCAAGGACCTCCAGACCTCTTCATATCCACCTTTTAAAAGGAAGCATTTCTTGATGCTCCCTTTTCCAGGGTCTTTGCCTTTTCCAGTGATGGTGCAAGACTTACAATTCCACCACATTCTTAAAAACAGCGTTGTTTTTAAGCAGGTTAATTGTTTTACCCTGGATGAAACTCCTCCTCCGAGGGGGGTTGTAGGAAAAAAAATACTTTTTTTTGATAAAGTAACCAATTTTGGCAGGAAAGCGGACAAACACATAGGAAAAATATTCCAGGAGGTGATAGGTGAGGGAAGTACAGAGGGCCTTCAATGCTATGGCTAAATGAGAGGAATTTGGAAAATAGTGAATGCACTGTATTTTGGACTATCGGATCTGTTCTCCCTGTATGTGCCATGAACTATTAAATGTAAGTATACTGTAATTAACTTAATGCATTTCTAAAGTACAGACGTTTATTGGGGTTGCGTGTGTCTAGATACTGAGTGTTTTCTGTCTTTCTCTAGTAATTTGCCTGGTGGGGTTAGGCCTGGTGGTCTTCTTCTTCAGTTTTCTGCTTTCAATATTTCGTTCCAAGTACCACGGCTATCCTTACAGGTAATATACATCACTATCTTCATTTTTAACTAATAGGATAAACAGAATGGTCAATCTGCATTTAAGGATTGAGGTACAGTAACTAACTCATTTGCCCGGAGATTTTAAACTCAGTTAAGCAAGTTTAGAGCCTCTGCAATGCGTTCAGCATAGATGATAAAAGGAGATGTAAGACATGGGCCCTGTTCCCAGGCAGAGTATAGTTTTATTTTAGAGGGCACAGAGACGATGTGGTGATCAACCCACACTACACATCCCGGATGAGGATGCCCCTGGGGTTGCCTTTCTCATGCTGACGTTTAGCCTGGAAGAATGACGTAAAGGACCAGAGATTTAGACATGAGTCCGGGCAGAGCGGGAGCACTGTGAAGGCACCACTGCCTCTCCCCTGTAGTATCTAGGTAAAGAATACACTGCTAAATATTGTAATGACAACGTGCATGTGGAAACTGAATCTTAAGGACCATTTTTCCATATTGTTGTATTTCATTGTGGTGTTTGGAAAGTGATCTGGACTTTGAGTGAGAAGATGTGATTTGGACCGTGGCACTTTAAAACTATAACCTCAGGCAAGTCTTTTAATCTTCTCTGAGCCTCAGTTTACCTCATCTTCGAAATAGCCATATTTATCTCATAAGTACAAGTCACAGCAAATTAGTTTTACAAATGTAAAATAACATATAACTGTAAGATCTCAAATTCCAGTCTTACGCAATTAGTACTTAGCTGCTACAGGGGTAATTCCTCAGATAAAAATTCCACTGCAGACTTGGACACATGGAATTAACCATTTGACAAATGCAGTGTGTTTTTTAAATGGTAACAGTTGCATATGTGCACATGCCCTTCACTCCAAATAAAATAGAATTCTGTGTGGTTACTTCTGTTTTATTACTTCAGAGAGGAAAGCCGCACTAGAGCCATTGACAGGAACGTACTTAATTCTGCCTAGGGAAGCTATAGTCACATTCCTCTTCCCACAACAAACAAGGTAAACTTTAACTTCCAAGATGATAAAACAAAATACAAATCCAAGGTAACAATGCAAAGTTTTCTAAATGTGTAGCAACTTTTTAAATACATATTTGGTGATTTCAGAAATAGATAAAGCCAAAGTAATTTAATAGAAAATTCAGAATCCAGGGTTTTGTTTGGTTTTTGCACTGCACATTTCAACCCCTCAAACCTCGGAACACATAGTCTGAGCGGGCACAGACGCCAGAGTGAGCTCTAAAGGGTCATGCCCACCGTGGAAATGCACCTTTCTTACTCTGGCATAAAGTCCACCGCATAGCAGCCCGCAGAAAGCAGGGAAGCTCCAGGAGTTCTTATCTCCACCTGTTTCTCCACCTTACCCCACACATTCTAGATGCATTGTTCTTTCCCCCCAGACGTGGCATCCGTGTTTCTGACCATGCCTGCTTATTAATATTCATGTTATCAAAGCTCTCTCGGTCCCTCTCTGTGTAGGCTGTGTACAGAAGTGGCCATGGCAGTTGGTAGACCTGACACCAGTTTCCCTGTGCAACTATAGGTGACAGAAGGGTTTTGATTGCTAAAGAGCTCTCCCTACTCCTAATAAAGCCCTGAATTTCTTTGGGCCTTTCTTTTTAAATCATTTTCTTTTGACCTGAAGACCTCTCTGGGTTCAGGAGCGTTCTGTTACAGAGAAGAGAGCCCGGGGCTTTGGGCTAAAGAGGTCTGGCTAACAGCCTTGCACCCCCTTAGAGCAGTTTTGAACACGGAGAGAAGGGTGACAAGTCCCAAGGACAGTGAACCACCGAGTCCCACTAACTCAGTGGGACAGGAGGGACAATTCAGCTATAGCGGCTTGTCCGTGCTGTGTAAAGAAGCCAGGGTTTTCCTCCCCTCTGCACTTTTTTTGGATACCAAATAAAACCCAACCAGCCAGCTGCTCCTGAACCACATAAATGATTTCTGTGTGACAGAGTGCCCTTATGTCACCACGACTGGAAGTTAAAGCTGCACTCCAGAGAACTCTGTCCAGCTGAAGGTGTCGGCAGAGAACTTAACCCGCTCCCAGGCAGACAGTGTTTATTCCTTCAAGAGCCCTGTGCCCATCCTGGTGTTTATTACAGCAAGAACAGAAAGAATAAGTAATTCTAGATACGTAAAAACGAAAGTAAAATACAGACCACTCTTTGGTACCTTTTCAGATATTTCCCAGGAAAAGGAACAAACACTTTTTCATATAATACGGGTCTGCAGGGACCACTCTGTAAGCAAATACAGAGGTCTCTGTCCATGCTGCCAGCCACATAATCTTTTCCGCACTAGGGTTGACCAGATCCTCTGAAATGTTGACACCGTGGATCTGGTAACACGACACTCTCAGGCCTGCTTTTTTCCTTTTAGATTATTCTCAGTCCACTATTAATTATAATTGTATACTTGTCAAATTCTGACCCTGTACCGTGTACAAACCAACCTCACCCCCTCCACACTTGTTTCTCCTCTTCTCCCCGTTTTCCCTGAGACCCTGTTACTCCCACAACTTAGAAACCTTGGAGTCACTTCGGCCTCCATCACTTTCTGTCCCCAATGCTGCTGTCATAACTGATGCACAGTATCTCGTTCAGGCTGTCACCCAGCCATCTAACTTAGCTCCCTGAATGGTAGTCATCCTCTCCCATGAGCCAACCCTTATTCTAGAGTAATGCACAATTATTTCGGGCTGCGCAGACTGTGTTGCCTCTTCATCACATTCTACTAAGGGCCAACAGGAGAGAAGAGGGAAAAGTTAACACATGTGCCTTCCAGAAGATACAGATGAAAGAGATGAAGAAAATAAAGTTTTCACAGTCCCAACAACACCCAGATTATCAATGTCAGCAGTGAGGCTTGCATACATTTTGAACCAAGGAAAGGATCATACCAGACGTGTTTTACAAGGTGGCTTCTCTTCCACACAACGTGAGCGTACTTCAGAGCCGACTATTCTGCAGTAGGGTTTTACCAGCTGTGTACCTTTGTACAAGTCCCCTTATTCATGTTTCACTTTGGTTCCATCTGTCTCTTCTGATGGCACAGCCTTCAGGGTGCCCCCTGGCTGCGAGCAGGGTCAGCCACAACTGCGTGGGCCGATCCACCCGCCGCCCACTCTTGAGCGCCACATGAACTGGGAACAGTGTTGACCATTTCAAATTGAAAAACAGTATTTTGTGACATGTGAAAATGATATAAAATTCAGTGTCCACAAGCTAAGTTTTATTGGGGCACAGCCAGATTCGCTTGTGTGTTGTCGATGGCTGCTTCTGCACGGAAACAGCTTAGTTAAGTGGTTTTGACAGACTTACCGCTCACCGACTTTGAAACAGGTACTCCCTGGCCTTTCCCAGGCAGTGTGGCTGCCTGCTGGCTAGCCGCATGGACCGCCCGATGAATCCCAGACCTTGGTACCTCTCTTCAGTCGGCCCCTTGGGCCTAGGCTGCTGTCTCTGCATTTTTCTCTCTCTCAGCATGAGAGTCGGGCTTCGTTTGCTCCCTTCTGAACTCCTGAGCTAACGCTCTGACCTGCCATCATCTCACGTATGTCTGTTACTCTGAATCGTGTCCACGCCTTCCTCTCCTCTGGCGCAGAGGCATACAGGCCATGAGTTTCCTTCCTTCCATCTCCTCTGGCACAGAGGCATACGGGCCATGAGTTTCCTTCCTTCCATTTTTTGCCACCCCGTCCTATGCACAGTGTTCTTCTACCAATAGATGACCAGTAAGTCTTTGTTGAATACTGATTGAAACTAACTACTTTGGGCTTGAATTTGAGAAAAGAATGATCACTTTAAATAATGTTCTCTAGAAAAACTTACTCTGAATTTCAAGCAATAACCTTGCTAATGAACTTTCAGAATAGCACTCCTCGGCAAGTCAGAGTTTGCTCTTGTGGGGAGAAATTAGGAGAGAGCCAGACTTAAAAAGAGCAGTCTTTTGAGGTCCTCATTCCATTCCTTCTCTGTACACACAGTGCCCCTCTGCCTTCCAGATGTACTGGGAGCAATAATTAAGCCATGCAAACTAGAAGGGAATAGTTGCAGCCCTTTTAGGCCAAGAGAGCGGGGAGCCTCTGGGCATATTGGGCTGGTTTTGCACTGCTGTCTAATCGCCCTGTGTGCAGTTCACTGCCCTTGCCAAGCAGCTTCCATCTCACATTGCTGCCCGAGTCGAAGTTGGCCACGCACGCGTTCCCTTCAGAATGCGCCAGCCATTAGTTAGTGTTGCGCATTGCACTCTAACTTGAACTGTAATGAGATCGTGACGGAGGGTGGGGTGGCCAGACAGGTTGACAGCGGCACCCAAGGTATCCTCTCCGATGAAACAACTGCAACGCTAAAGAGCACACTCCAAACAAGAGGAATATAGTCAGTTTTCGGTATTCTTGATCGTTTTTAAGTATGACAAAAAAGCCTTGTGTTGTGCTTTTATGATAAGCATCATTAAGAAAGATAGCACCTAAACACTGTTAGCAGCATAAATCTCTGAGAACTGTTAGATGATACATCAAAATTATTAGACAAGTAACTGTGCAAAGATGAAAAGAAAAAATGTGTCAGACCCTGATAGGCAGAAACAAGAGTCCTCTGGAGTGATGGAGTCAGGACAAAACATTCATAATGGAACACACGTTGGACATTGAATATTTCTGTAATGGAGATAAAAGTCAGACATGAGCTACTGAATCGTTGCCTAGAGAATAATAGTTCGTACTTTGCTAAAAAACATTTTTGATACTTGTGTGATTCACGTCTTCCCCAATGTCTTGAGCAAACACTTGTCAAGAAGTTTTCATACCTCTTTTTATGAAAAAATTATTTTAACTATAAAAGAGTAAGAAGTGCTCCGTTAGATTTATCATTTTATTACAGGACAGATAGCAAAAGGGTGAGTTCAAGACTAAGTACATATTTGTCATTTGGTCATAAGATATAAACAAAAGATTTTGTGACAGCTTTTTAAGAAATAGTGCAGTATTTCAGTTTGGAAGACCCGTAGCATGAACAAATACCATGGCAACTAAGCAGTTTAGGCCATTGTCAATAATAAAAACTACAAAGGTCCTTTTACTTTCTGAATGCAGCAACATCTAAAAATCATAGAACCTTCTAACCTTTCTAGCACCCCCAAAAGTTAGGAAGTGTAAAATCATAAAGGGTCACATTATTATTTTTGCTTTTATCTTGGTAATATTTTTAGCAGTGATGAAAGGTGATCTTTATTGTTCTGTAGCTTGAAATGATTAGACCAGGCCTTTAAAACAAAAATAAAAGAAAAAGTACAAATCTTCAGTTTCTTTAAGTTATATTTTTTCCTATTTTTAATTAAAGTTTAAAATATTTTATGAGCAGGCTTTCTTTTTTCATTATCCCTTATTCTTCAGTTAGCTTTATCTTCTGGGCCAGCGTATTACTGAAGACAGAAAATGCCAAAAAGTCCATTTACACGTCACCCATCTACTTGCTTTGCTGCCAGTGTTGTTGAGGATTTGGGGACTGGAGCTTAATGCTCTGGTGAAGTTCACTGCCGGCCTTCTGCCGTGGAGATGGCTACGCCTGCCGAACTTCAGTCAGGGCTGGCCTTGAAGCAGCGTTTCGTTACTTCTAAATCCCAGGGCATGATTTCTCAGACACGTGTACACGATGATTTTACTTTGCATTGCATACTTTATATTTGTTATATATTTTGAATATACAACAAATATATATCACATTTTAAAATAAAATATTTTAGAGTATGTATTTACTTTTAGCTCATAATACCACCAAGATGATAAACACTTGCACTGGAAAGAACTTGGGAGATCATCCAAAACAAGCGTTCTGTCACTAATGAGGAACCCAAGGTTCAGAAAGACAAAGCAGTTTATGCCTAGGGTGTTATAACTTAAACACCCAAATATTAAATTTACTAACTGCATCGCTTTTCAACTACGTTAACCATTACTTTCACTTTTGTTTTAATATTTAGTTGAAAATTAGTTTGTCTCTTGACTGTCCTACAAAGTTATGCTGTCAAGACATAAACTGCCATATGTTAGTGGGAAGGTACAGATACCAAACAAAAGCTATTTCTGTTCTATATTACAGCTTTGCTTGGGGAAGTTCAAAAAGAAAAATAATTACCCTTTACTTTTATTTCTGTATGTACAAGCGTCTGTGTGTTGTTTCATCAGCATCTGGTGAAGCTTTTATTATGATTTTTATATACATACTTTGTGGTTATTCAACATAATGAAATTATCAATTTAATACAGATGATCAAGTGTTTACATTAAGTAAGTGAATTATAAATTAAATGAGAAAAAGTATTTTCTCTAGGACATAGCAGTTAGCTGCTTTGTGTGTTTTTTGCAATGCCTTCCCTTCATTTCCGCCACACTGCCATCGTAAATGCTGCTTTAACCCTCAGTCTGGCCGGCTAGGAGAGCAGCTCACAAGGGTGTCTTACCCAGGCTCAGCCACCACAGGTTCAAGCTCTTATCAGCATCTTTGCCCTCCCTGTCCTGTACTCAACCCAAGCCTGACCCCGTCACAGGAACTAGTTCAGAGAAATTACCTGGACATGAATATTAGAATGAAATGAATTACTCTAATTATGACATTTTTGTTATATTGATACCTACTAATTCAGAATGGAAGAAACAGCATATTGTGTTTTTCTCACTTGCACATATATAATTCTTTCTTTTTCAGCTTTTTAATTAAATGAAGCCAATGGGATTTCCATGCAGTGAAGGTTTACCATGAAGATAAAGTGTTCATGACATACCATGAATTCTTCAATTCATTCCCATGTAGATTGTGATATTCTGGCTTATTCTTGTATAATTTTTTTAATGTGAGATTTCCTAGTAATTTAATTTATAGAAGTGGATGGTTAAATTTAATGTTATCACTGGAAAGAACAAAGGAAACAATGTGTTTTTCAAGCATATCATATTCAGTGTGTGCTGTAGGATTGAAATAAATGACCGTGCATCAATTCATGCTTTAGAACTGTTCACTTATTAGTAAAGAAAACCACAGTGTTAGTAAGGGAAAACTAAGAGATGTATGTTAATAAGTCCCTAGGGCTATACAGAGGTAGTGTGTCTGCATGAAAATATGTCATGTTCTCAGAAATTGTATTTATTGTGGTTTCAGTGTAAAGGATGTATGTGGTTATAGTGTTTTGTTCTTATAAACAATAACTACATAAAGGATGTGTGTGGTTACATATAGTGTTTCGTTCTTATAAACAATAACCACGTAAAGGATGTGTGTGGTTACATATAGTGTTTTGTTCTTATAAACAATAACCACATAAAGGTGTATAGGACAGGGAGCTGGATAAATAGCACCTGCAACTTGGATGCCTAACCAGGGAAAGGGAGGTTTCCCCAGTTTGTAGATCTAAAGCAGACACGACTAAGTCCATGTGCCGCAAAGGCGTCAGGCCATGGAAGCAGCACCCCAGAACTAGGAGTTAATCCCTCTCCAGCTTTGGAAGTGCCCCCCAGGAATCCAGACTTAGATCCACAAAACTAGCACACCAAGGCCGTTTTCTCCTGGTGCTTGCTGTGTGGAAGGAGCTTGCCATTCCTGATACGAGTGAGTGACTCGGTGAATGAAGCCTTTTTGAACACCAAATGTAGGAGTTACCATCACGATGTTTGCATATCCTGTTTCTGCTTATAAAGCCCCTTCGCATATGTTATGGTGTTTTTTTCCTCTCAACAATTCTGTAAATTAGACAAGAAATGTAAATTTTGTCTGACATATAAGTACTTACAAGCTGAACACCAAAAAGAATTTAAAAATAGAGCTCGTAGCTAGGCTTTTAAACTCTCAAACCTGAATTTTCATTTCTGTGGTGCTACCCAAAGAAGGATCGAGAAGCAGTTCAGTGAGCTTTTCGTGTTTCCTCCTAAAGCTTTGTTACCTGATTTTCAGCAGGATCCAAATCTAGACCATGAACACTTCGTTAGCTATATTCTGAAAGAGGAGCCAGCGCACACCCACTGAACTTACTCATCTGCGCTGTGAAATTCAGTGAAGAGCGGAAACTGTGAAGGCCTACCGGGCGGAGTGCGTTACGTCCCAGGGAAGCGTGTGCTAGTGGGATGGAACCACTCTTTCCAACACAGTGATCTTCAACAGAGAAGGTCACTGAAGATTCGGAGCTACGTTAAACTTCTCTATCTCCAAATCTGTTATTAAAAGTCATTATTTTTCCTAGTTCCTATTCAAAAATTAATATTTAGTATTGGAATGGCATTTACGGAAGAGCAATGAGTGATCATAGTCATTTGTGTAATGCCTGTCCCCTAGGTAGCATTTGATCTGTAAATCTTAGTCCATTGAGCCTTTTCCTGAGTCCTAAAGTTCATTCAGAACACACAGTACCATTGGAGTTTGGGGCCAAATTCTACAAATAATAAGCATATACTTATCAATTGTAATTACTTGTGTTTGTCCTCTTAAAAGCTCAAAGTTCTTATCTTCCAGTTAGTATGCAATTGACTAAGTGATATTAACATACATTTCCTCTCTCTCTAAAGCTTAATAGAATGTAATCATGAACAGAGTCAGTGCTCAGATACCCTGACCCAGGGAAAAGGAACTTCCCTATTCCCTATTAGTAAAAGTTTCTAGCCTAAATGATTTACTATGGGCCACTATCAAAACAATTTTTTCAGAATTCTATAGTTTAGAAAGCTGTTGATTCTGCATAGGCAATGGTTACGTTAGGGAAGTGAGTCCAGAGGGAAATAAACTGCCTCCAGATTAGTTATTGGTAAGTTCTATAGGCAAAACTCCAAAGGTGGACTTATATGTATGTAGTCAGTTAGTTTCAGAATGTAATGTGCAAAATCTCATACATGATGTATGATCTCTACTTTTGCCAAACAATTTAAATTGAAAAATTAATTTATATGTGATATGTTATATTCTCCAAAGTCATTTTTCAACCAGATTCACTATATCAGACTCCCTTAAAAACTGATTATATGTTTTAGTTTTAAAAAGTTACTTTTCTACTAAGTTGGAGAGAAAATCCTAATATAAAATTCCATCAAAAGGAGTTTCATTTAATAATAACATCTGATCAATAACGTGTTGCATTTTGCTTAGCACACTGTTCCTTGCATTAGATATTCATATGAGTAAGCCCAACAGTATTGTATGTTTACTGTAATTTTCTTTTGCACGTAAAGTAATATCCCTTGTGAGCAAGCATGGTGATTTGGGGAGATTAGATTTTGTCACTGTAGAGATTGACAAGTATTTCTAGCTATTACGGGAACCATCCTAAGTTGCATGAAGGGAGTGGTTATTCTAATTAAGGCCTGACATATTGTTTTGCGATCAGTGACATTAAACACTGTGTTTTAAGAAGGACTCATGATAGGGATGAACACATTAGCTAGAGCATCTGGGGACAAAGCATTTGAATGAATTCTTTGAGACTTAATGTTCCTCAGAGTCCCCAGAGCTCATTAAGTTTAAAATATGAAAACAGTGTTTTTCATCCTCCAACAAGAAGCTGTACTTGGTCAGACCAATAATATAGCTTATAGTATTTTTTTCTAACAGCAGGAAAAGGGTAACATGGTAGCTAATCACACTGAAAGGACACTAGTATGTACATATTAATCCCTAAGTTATCTTATTTTAATTCATGAGCATCTAACATAGGAATTTTGTATACTTCTTTTATTAATCTTTAAATGCCTGAAATATATACAGATGTTTATATCATGTAACTAGAGAGTCCTGAGTATTTATACAGTTTTAATAAAGCACCACACATTCAGACTATAATAGGAAAATGTCACATTCACCTAAATGTTGGTATATGTAAGTTATGCATATATGTCAATGAAAATGGTAGAGTGAGGAACTATAGGGACTCACCCCTACCATACAAACACTAGTAAAAAAAAAACAACAACAACTAGCCAAAACTATCAGAAATTTTGTTAAAGTCTGGAAAATAGTGCAAAGTTTACATCAACCAAGTGAATGCTTCAGCCATGAAGAGTGACTGGAACCCAGTAGTACTGCTGAAAGGCATTTTGTCTAACTCTTTTTCCATCCCCTGCTCCCTGGTCAGCACTGGTTTTGAAAACTGTCAGTCTGCACTGCTGGTGTGGGTGTGCAGTTCCAGAGGGAACAGAATGGACCTTGCACCCATGGAATCCTGTTTGTCCTGACCTGTCTGGAGATTCCCAGTATGACTGACACAAGGGGCCGGCCTTTATCTCACCTAACTCGGCAGGTTGGGAGAGTGGCTGTGCAGAGGGGTGTTTCTCTAAAACGTCAAAAGGTAAATAAAGGAGCTCGCTGCTGCCTGGGACAGAAGGTAACAGTTGGCACAAACAGGCGACTAAGACCTGGGAGGAAACTTGGGGAGTGAAATGCCTTGGGGAGTAAGGGCTTTGGCAAGCTCCCACACGTTCTAAGGAATCCAGAAGTGCATGCCCATACCCAGGGCAGGGTGACGATCAGAAAGACTTGAGAAGACCCTAAGCTTTTACCGCCTTGCTGATCTTTCCACCCAGCCCACACAGGAAGTGAAGGCTAAGGCAGTGTTGTAAACACCATGGATAAGTGTCAAAGGAGTGCCCTACACAGAGCCAATCTGTGAAGACCGGGAGAGTGTTTTCTTTTGTTTATTTTTCTTTTTACATCCAGGCATCTAAGGAAAGTTCTGTCAAACCACTGGGTGCCCACTAAACTAATGATACAGAAACTTTATAGATTACACATGACAAATAATACAGTTTTTACAAGCAGTTGAAGAGTCACTAAATGACCACAAGCCACAACAAAAACTAACCCTAGAGAGAGAAGAATTCAGTTTCCAGAGTTGCCACAATATTCAGAATGGCCAGTTTAAAGAAAAAGGAGCAATATACAAACAGGAATTGAAAGAAACAAAATGTCACCCATTCACAGGAAAGAAAAAAATGAACAGAAACTGTTCTTGAGGAAGCAGAGACAGTGAACTTAATAGCTAAACCATATTTAAGATACTCAAAGAGCTGAAGGAAACCACAGACAAAGAACTAAAGGAAACGGACAATTCTTGCCAAATACAAGATAATAATAAAGAAATAGGAATTATAAGTAAAGGACTCACACAAATTCTGAAGTTACACAATACCATTGAAATGAAAATTTCACTAAGGTACTCAAGAGCAGAAGAGGCAAAGGAATGAATCAGACAACTTGAAGCCGGGTCAGTTGAACTGGTGTAGTCTGAGTAGAGAAAAGAAAATGAGGAAGAACAGAGCCTAGGAGACCTGTCATGCACCATAGGCACACTAATACCTGATCATTGGGATTCCCAGAGTGAAGGAGATAGAGACAAGGACAGAAAGAATATTTGGAGAAATAGCGTCTGAATACTTCATATTTTTAAAAAGACATGATTCTAACATGCAAGAAGCTCGACAAACTCCAAGTAGTATAACGTGGAAAAAGCTCTACACAGAGACAAATTATAATGAAACTGTTGAAAGATAACGACTGGAAAGCAGCTAAAGAAGTAATTTGACACATAAACGAGTCCTCGGTAAGATCAATAACTGACTTCATTATGCAGGAAGACATTTTTAAAGTGCTGAATAACTGTCAATTAATAATTCCATATCTGGCAAGACTATCCTTAAAATATGAAGAATTAAGACTCTCCCAAACAAAAGTATAAGGACATAGTTGCTAATGAACCTACCTACAATAGAAGCTAAGAGAGTTATTCAAGCTGAAGTGAAAGGACCCTAGACAAGAACTCAAAGCCACATGGAGAAATAAAGGGGATGGTGCCAACAACATGGTGGAACAGGCATTTCTACCATCATTTCCCAACAGAAAAAAGCTTCCAGAACAATGTTGAAGCTAAAATTCAAACCTGAATGCATTGAAGAGGGTAAGAGGAATGGTGTCACTTTGCCTGTGTCACCTCCCTCACTATGCAGCATAGTTCATGGCCATGCAAAACACCCTAATCCCACATTTTCTCCCATGGGGGAAGGTGAGAGTAAAGTGAGTGAGTGTCCAGCTTCCAAAACTGTACAGGACACTGCCAAGGAAGCCCCGTTTTTCTTGCCTCACCCAAAACACAAGTGATCTGTGAGGCTGAGGGGTGGGGAGATGCTGAAAGCAGAGTGGACTTAAGTTAAAAATCAAAAGGACACAGATCTTCCTAACGAAGCCCCAGACTTCGTGAGCAGGCCTGCTCATAATCAGCTGGGACCTCTCACCAGATTTCCCAACTGTACCTCATGGAACCGCCAACACACTGCATGTCTCACTCATGTGACACCACTGCACCCCAACTGACCAGCTGCCTCTTTTTAGAGAGCTGGTGAGCGAGGAACAAAGCTGGCCTGACCACAGGATTTGGAGAAAGCACACAGACATGTGCATTTCAGGGCATGGCCCTCGGGAAAGCAAATGTAAGGCTGTCATTAGACAGCCTGGCTTTGCAGGATTGAGAGAAGGTAAAAAGTCTTAATACCACCTTCACGAGGGGACAAAAAGTGTGGAACAGGTGCATCCATAGAAAAAGTATGAGCTAGCCTAAGAATCTCCAACAGGACTGATGAGTTCAAGAGTTTCTCCAAGCCACTCAATAGAGAATAGAGGCTGTAAATATAGCTTCAAAAGCAAAACAACAGCAAGACTCCATGGAATACAAAATAGCAAGAAAACGTGATGTGAGAGAAAACTATTTTCTAGTGAATTTTAAACTGCCTGACAAAGAGTCAAAATAATTGTTTTAAGGAAATTCAAAGAGGTGCAAAAGAACAGAAATAAGCAGCTCAGTGAAGTCAGGAAAACAATACATGGACAAATGAGAAGTTCAGCGAGAGAAATAAAGAGAACTAAACCTAAATTATGGAGTGGAAGAATACAATGAATGAATGAATGAATGAATGAAAAAAAGTGAAGTAGAGAATGTCAACAACAGACAAGATCAAGCAAAGGAATCTGAACTCAAAAGATGAATCATTTCAAATTATGTAGTCATAAAATAAAAAGAATAAACCTGAAGAAAATCTGTGGATTATCTAACTACCAAGCAAAACAACTAATGGGCATTTCAGAAGAAGAAATAAAGAGGCAGAAAGCTCATTTAAAGAAATAATGACTGCAAACTTCCCAAATTTAGAAGCAATTTGGATATCTAAGTCCATGAAGCTTTCAAGTCCTCAGATTGAATTTGAAGAGATCTTCATTAAGATACAGCATTACAAAACTGTAAAAAATCAAGGCATTTTTGAAAGCAGCAAATGAAACTCATACAAGGAATTGAAAGGGGCCCTAAAGCGTGAAAACAATATTGAAAAAGAGGAACAAATTCGGAAGGCTCACACATCCCAATTTTAAAACTTGCCACAGTGCTATGGTAAAGAAACATCAGCACTGACAACTACAAGGTACCGAATATAGGTACTGGCATAAGGATAAATATATAGATTAATAGAAGGAAACATGCATTGTCTTCATGACCTTGGATTTTGTCATTGTTTCTTAGATTTGACACCAGAAACACAAGCAATGAAAGAAAATAAATTTGACGTCATCAGAATTAAAAACTTGTACATCAGAGGACATTATCAAGAGAGTGGAAAGGCAATCCATAGAGAAGATATTTGTAAATCATACACAACAAGGACCTAATATCCAGAATAGAAACACTTGTACAAATCATCAACAAAAAGACAAAGTCCTAATTTAACAATGGTTGGAATGGCTGGAATCATATTCCCCCAAAGAAGATAGGCTGATGCCCTTATACCTCAGAATGGCTTGTTTGGAACTAGAGTTGTCACAGGTGTAATTAGTTGAGATGAGGTCATACTGGAATAAGGCGGGCCCAAATCCAGTATGACCTGTGTCCTTATACAAATACAGCCACATGAGGACAGACACAGGGAAGAGCCCATATGAAGAAGATTGCCGTGATGTATCTATAATACATGCTGTGGAACACCAAAGATTTGCCAGAAAAACACCAGAAATCTAGGAAAAGACCAGGAAGGGTTCCCATTAAGATTTCAGAGGGAGCACGGCCCTGCCAACATCTTGATTTTGGACTTCTAACCCCCAAAGCATTGTGACCATGTGTTTCTGTCGCATGTCATCCCATCTGTGGTGCTTTGTTACAGTGGACTGGGAAACCAATACAGTGGGCAAATGACTTGAGGAGATGTTATAGCAGACACAGAAATGGCCATCACATGAAAGGATGTCCAGTGCCATTAGCTCTTAGGGAAATGCTCATCAAAAGCACTATGAGGTACCACTTCGTGCCCCCAGAATAGCCATAAGTTAAAAAAGGAAAATAACAAGTGTTGAACAGGATATGGGGAAAAGAGGAACTCTTATTAGACAAACTGTGGGAATATCAAATGAATAAACTACTTTGAAGACAATTTGTTTTTCTGTTTCAATGAATTAAACATGTAATTACCATATGACCCAGCAACCCCACTCCTACATGTATACCCCAAAGAATCGGTGGTCACACAAGACATGTGCATAAATGTACATAGAAGTACTGTTTATCATCATCAGCGGGCAGAACAACTCAAATGACCATCACCTGATGAGAGTAAAGGAAATACCTTGCTGATACATGTTATGGCATGTGTGAACCTGGGAAACACTGTGCTAAGTGAAAGGAGCCAGACAAAAAGGCCTCATATGGTATGGTTTCATTTATATGAAATGCCCAATTA
Source organism: Macrotus californicus (assembly GCA_007922815.1). NCBI lineage: Eukaryota > Metazoa > Chordata > Mammalia > Chiroptera > Phyllostomidae > Macrotus > Macrotus californicus. The sequence continues at coordinate 37,565 of VMDR010004302.1, read as the reverse complement.
AGAGAATCTGAAGGGCTAGAAAGCAGATTAGTGGTTGCCAGAAGTTTAGGGGAAGAGAAGCATGAGAAGTGACTTCTGAATGGGTTTGGGGTGACGAAAACATTCTGGAAGTCGGTCGTATTGATTGTTGCATAACATTGTGAATGTACTTAATGTTGCTGAATTACATTGAATAAAATTATTAAAATGACACATTTTGTATTTATTTTACCACCACCACCACCACCAAGAATTTATACATAAAGCTATTTAAAATATTTTGGCACCCTATAACTAGTGTTATTGAAGAAGACTTGCCCTGTCATCTGGACTTCTGGAGTCTACTTAGGTACATCGTGACAAAATGTAGATTTACAGATACATACATAGGTATCTATCAGTATCTATACTGATGAAAGGTAAGTTTTCAATCCTTTAAAGAAGGGAGGTGTGGCTCCTGAGGGTGCCCTTTTCCTGTTGTGTCATGCCTTTGTGTCAGAATAAAGAGGTTGAGGAGTTATGGAAAGCAAGAGAAAATGGGCAGAAAACAAGATAAACAAAAGCAGAAAAAGGAAGCTTGAATGATGGGAAATGAGGTTAATTCATGGTTTTTCAATTTTTAAATTTTAGAGTATAGTTTTTAGATAAAGAAAAGGTGCTTATCTAACTCCCTGCTTTTCAAATGCAGCGTGGCTTCTGAGAGGTGGAGCGCTTTCAGCTGATCACTCTTCCAGGGCTGTGTGTGGCCTTGAAGAAGATCTTAGCTGGCGATGGCTTTGATGTCAGCAGCTCTTTTGCTGGTAATAAAACAAGACTTGCCCTTATTTCACTTTTTAAACATTTATGGCACCTGATCATGTAGCTGCACTTTTTCTCTTACAAACCCTCAGGAAAGAAGGCATTTCTATATTTAGCATATTTTTAGTTTCCACTGTGAAAGAATGAATATCCTAAAAATGGTGAGCACACAGCTACCATTCCTGGGAGAGAAGGCTGTTGCCTGATACCTAAGGAATACTGCTGTTGAAGCATCTTTGCAATACTTGATTTGTCAATATGCTCTTCTCAAAGTGCAGGCCTACGTATCTCAAAATGCACGATTTAGAGTTCCTATATGCTCATGTGTAGTTATTTATATTTGTTTTAACCTCTGTATGACCATTATTTAGTGTTTAGGAAGTATTAAAATGTGTAACTGCACTAGAATTTCAAATCAGTTTTTAACGTTGGAGAGATTTTTAGTAATATTTTTGTCCCATCCCTATCGGCAATGAGCAATATTATCATGTAAATACTTTTTCAAAAATCATTTTACATGCCACCATTGCAAAATACAGTTTATAGCCTTCTTGGGATATTATAAATAATATGTGAAATGGTATCTTCCAGTAGATTCCATAATCCAAGATCAAACCTTCTACTATTATGTGAAAGAACAAAGTAACATGGGAAAAAGTGAGGGTGAAGTTTTAGTTAAATGTAACACTCTTACACTTCCACGTTCATTACAAAACCATTGAACTTCTGGGTGCCACTTTGTCTGCCTTTAGAATAAGGTATTGGCACTGTACCTACCACTGGCTGGATGTGAAATCTATAAAATACAAGGCCTGTCCAGAAGGTATCCAGCCATGTAACATGAAAAAGAGAGACATTTACTCAAGATACAAGAAACACTGTAGATAGGACAATGATGCCTCAGTCCCTTCAGATTGGCACCTTGGGACCTGACACAGTTCTCCCAGTCACCTTCAGCTGTCCCGTCATATTTTCCTGAATCTCATTGATGATCTGAAATCTCTTCCCGTTCAAAGGTGATTTTAGTTTTGGGAAAAGCCGGAAGTCACAGGGCATCAAATCTGGGCTGTAGCAGGGCTGAGTCATCTGGGTGATTTGATGTTTCACCAAAAAAACTGTACAAGATGTGATGCATGAGTGGAAGTGTGGTCATGATGAAGCTGCCAATCACCACTTGCCCATAGCTGTGGCCTGAATCACCAAAATAGTTTCCGTGGAGGAATGTTGAAGCTTAACGCAAAATTTGATGCAGATTCAGCTCTACTCACTCAGTCATTTTTAATGTGATGGCCACACAGTACACGTGCTCACTCAATGGCATCTACCACCCCCACTGACTAGTACCGTGAAGTCATCATTGCTCACGCATGCACATTCCTGTCCATACTCCCTTGGCTGCCAGGTTACATCCGTGTTGCGCAAATTGTTCTCGTTATATTAACAATGGCTGGAGTTTTTCTGGACAGACCACACATATTTTATCTATTTGTTTAAAGTCTCATAAAGTTTTTCTAGCTAGAGTCTTAGAAGAATAGGAGGCACAAAAGCGGAGACTTTCTGGCCCTGTCTTAGAAACTGGAATTGAATACACCAAATAAAGGGTAAGTCAACTTTGCTTAAAATCTCCACCTGCAAGTCATAACAGGATACAGCTCAGAGAAGTGTGTCAACACCCCAGAAAGTTCAAAGTACTATAGTTACCTTCACCCAGTTTTGGGAGGGTAAGAGGTGTTACCACATTGTCCCCAAAGATGAAAAAAAAGGCCCAAGTTGTTTTTGTGACTTTCCTGTAGTCCGTATTTCCTTAACCTCAGTCCACGTTACCCATAAAGGAAGATTTAATTTTATCATGTGTTGGTGCCATTGCACAAGTGTTAATGGAGAGAAAATGTGCATCTCTATGTATGTTGCTTAAATAAAAACTTGAAAATATAATTCAGTTTTGTACTCTGCTAGACACTAGTGGGTATAAAGAGGAAAAACAGTCCCAGGGCTCAAGCAGCTATAAACTATATAAATAGAACTTCCTTTGGACATGACACTTACTGTTGAAGTGTTTACACATAAATTACCTCATTTGATCCTGAGAGTTTTTTATAGTCGATAATGCAAAAGCTCAATAATAAGTGGGCTGTGATGCCTATTAGCTGTTACCAATTCATCCTGTTTTCTTCTCTTTGAAATTCCCTTTTAAAATATCACATACACACAAACACAAAAAATGTAAAAGCACAGCTCTTAAAAATTAAATCTATTGATAAACAGTTTTGTCAGTATCTTCAAGGAATTAGCATAACTTCCATATAGACGGACCAGATTAGAAATGATCAAATAATCTATGTCTAGCTCTTTGAAACAGAGCATTGAACATCTTCATTTCCCTTTCCTTGCCCCTGACAATCCCAGTGTCCTCACATCAGAGGCTCAGCCGAGGCTGTCAGGCACAACCACCAACCAGCACCACCCTTGCTCCCAGCTATGGAATTAGGACTTGCTTCTCCCACCTGACCACCACGAGGGCCTGATTAACTACATTTATTCTGAAAACTAGCATTAAGGTAGTAATGACCTAAAGTGAGAAAGAGAAGGTGTTACCAGTAACAAACCATTTTCCCCCAAACGGTGTCTCTCTAGGGTCCTAGGAATAACAGACAAGAAGATGAGGCGGAGATCTTTGGGCTCTAATACTAGATGTTAATGACTAATTAGCATCCACTATGCCCAGGGACTGCATTCAAGCCTGATTCAAAGCAGAAGGCTATTAACGAAGACTTTATAAATGCAAGCCTCTTTCCCCCTTTGTCCTGTAGCCAACATTTATCACCATGTTGAGCACAGTATAAAAAGTGGCTTATGCCATTCATCTGAAACCATTATTTACCTACATTTTATCCCCAATAAGGGGAGTGCATATTTCCAAATATATCAATACTTTCTTCCCAATGTGCCCTTTTCTTATAGCAAGGGGACTCTACCTGGCCACATACAGTCTAATCTGGGAATAAAGAGTCAAGAACCTCTTTATACAAATCACTCTGGCTTGAGTGGTTAGATACGGAACCATGACTACAGAATGAGGCATTCAAAAGTTTCCGTCTTTCTGAGTTTACATTAATTCAATTTGAAAATTATTAAACCTTAGAATTATTTAATTCACTATAATATGACCTCTACATAAGCTTAACTTTAATAAGATACTTCAGGACTAGGGCTGGAGCTGGGGCAGTGTGTTTCACTTATTTTCATATATATCCTAGAAAAGTACTAGGAGCAGTCTACCCTTAGCATTATCTTATTTTCCAATACTTCTAGCAAAACAGTAATGGCATACTGCTTCAGAATATCTAGAAATGCTGATCCATGGGGTCACGGGAAAGCCCACACACTGTATAATTTCAACATGAGAAACCAGGACCTTGAATAGAGAGTACATGTGGGACTGTGAGAAGGATGGGGGGAAATTGGGTATCGGTCCTAGAGAAACCCTGAAATTAGAACACGCACTGTCGAAAGAACCCTGATTTCTATTATTTAGTGAGTAATGAATGGTAATTTAATTAGAAAAAGAAATATCAGAGAGCCTATGAATAGCTTGTTACACACACAAAAAAAAATTACACCAAATTCTCAAAGAAAAAACAGTCATCAAATAGTATATTTATCACAAAAAAGTGAAAAGACATTGGAACATTGGGAATAGTAGTTTACAAAAGGATTAATTATTGGCCTTAGATGCCAAACTCATAACTTATGTGTTTATAAAGATGTTCTGAGGAGAGTCACCATATGTTTAAAAGTTGTAACAAAAGCCACACATCAGAAAGTATGCTGTAATATTTAAACAAAATGTTTCCTTCTCTAAGCCAATTTCTTTTATCCTTGCTCTCCATGGGATGGAAGAAAACATTATTTTTTTTCTAATTATTAAATTCCCTCTAGTCTTGTCCACAAAATATGTGTAATCTCCATTTTTCTTAATAAAGTTTGCTTTTCAGCTTTTAAAAAATAATTTGTGCGAATGCTCGCTGCTGCTGTCTCCCATCTCTATTTATACCTGATCTGAACGCACGTTTTTAGTGAGCACCTTTGGAAGTCATCATTCCTTAAGGCCAAGAGTTTATATCTCGGGTGTTGGGTGGGACCCCTCTAGAGCAGTTTAAAGAAACAGACTTACTTTTAGCTGCCATCGATTTCCATCAGTGTAGGACTTCTGCCACTCTCGCTATCCCAGCAGGCACAAGCCACTTGGAGCCTGGAGCACCAGCATCCCTTAGAAAAATTGTGAGAGAGAGAGATCAGGGATACAAAGAATGGAAGGAGCAATGTACACTCCTGCACAGGGAACCCACTGTTTCCCTGACCTGTTGGTGTATCTTCTGGAATTCAAGAGTGGCAATACAAGTCCTCACGGTGTCCTTGAGAGTGTTCTATAACACCAACATGACTCTTGACACACTCAAGGAATTTGTCCAAAGATCTGCACAAACGTCCCAGATTTCAATTGGAAAGTTATTGGTTTATTAATTGAATCATGATGTTATGTGGTGAAAACCTCAATGTTATCCATAGCTTCTTGGAAATTGCAACTTTAAGCAGAATGATGTATAATGGCATGGATTTTACCACAAGCTGATTGATAGAAACAACAGTTAAGTTCCTATGTCATATTTCTGGTTGCAGAAACATCACTGCTTCTTATAAAGACCCAGAATAGTTCTGATTTCAAATAAACATTGAAATAAATATGAGCTATAAATACATTTAAGATCAATAGAAACAAGTAAAAATTATTTTCTTAAAGGTGAGATCATATGGTATTTGTCTTTAAGTGGATCCTAATCAACAAAACAAACAAGTAAAATATAACCAGAGACATTGAAATAAAGAACAAACTGACAGTAACCAAAGGAGAGGTGGCAGGGGATAATGGGGGAAAAGGGGGAATGGTTTTCAGGAACATCTATAAAGGACACATGGACAAAACCAAGAGGGTGTGGAATCAAGGGAAGGAGGTGGGGATGCCTGGGGTGGGGGGGAGTGGTGAGAGGGAAAAGGCAGACAACTGTACTTGAACAACAATAAAATAAAATTAAAATAATAATACAATTATTTTCTAATCTGCTATTCCAGTTCCAGGGTTGCAGGTGGCCAGAGCCTATCCTGGCAGCTCAGGTTGCAATACGGACCCCCACCCTGGGCAGGATTCCCGTCGCAGGATTCCCACTTACACTCACACCCACACCCACTCAGACAGGGACAATGGAGACACACTGGTTCAGCTCACACGCACGTCTTTGGAAACCCGACTGCGCAGAGAAAACCTACACAGATATGGGGAGAACATGCAAACTCCATATAGACAGAGGCCAGGGCCAGGAGACAGTTTGGGGAGAACTTTGTTTTTCTCATCAATGTTATAACAAAATGAAATAACATTGTTCGAGGATCCGCTGTATCAGTCCAACATGCTCACTGGTTAAGAGTAAAAATGGGAAAATTAAAGCTGCTTTGTGTTCTCAATAAAATGTAGACAACAGCAACAAAAACATTAGGCCCAGAGCAGTGTAAGGTGAGATTAAAGGGGACCTGATTAAGGTAGGACATGGGATTAAAAGGAGATGCCAGTGGTAAGGCAATTCAGAGAACAGAAGTCAAAACAAAATCACAGACAAGGTGGAAAGCCATGAGTGCTAAGACGGTGGACTAAACACACGTGTTTTCCACACCTACATCTCAGGAAAACATTGTAAGTTTGTTACATGCAGAAAAAGGAAACAACAAAAAAACTCAACAATGTGAGACAGGCTTCATAACCAAAAAAAAAAGCAGAGAATTTTTAAAAATGGATTTTAAGAAGACAAAGCCATCGGGATCTTATTAGCAGATAAACGAGAGCAGAGACAGTTGGGAAGAGGGGAGGGTATTCTGCTATATCAAGTTCACCAATCAAGAAACAGAAAATTTTAAAAAACGTATTTAGAAACATGGCAGTGATTGAACAAGCAATGACTGAAGTATTTGCCTATGGGAATGATACGTGGGACGCAGGGTGGAAACTTACAGGAGAAGGAGGGTGAGACTTAACAGTTTTTATACCATTATTTGTTTGAATATGGTTTTGCCAAATTCTTCTAGTAATCTAAACTAACAACTGAGCTATTACACCTAAATATATTTTTCTGAGGTCGGGGATAGCATGTCCCTAGTAGGTAGTTGATGATGTTTAATGGGATTTGTTTCTAACTTGGCTGGAATTGTTGCGAGGAAAAGAATTTGTGTCTGTTTACCTAGCTAGCTGTCCTTCTTTTTGCAAAGCATTGTATTTTCAAGTGAAGTCCAGTGAGAGCCGAGGAACTTAGAGCAGGGAGGCACGTCCTCTCTGCTTATGGCTCCGCTTCGACCAAATTAGCTTTGTTGATAGTTTGGTGGGTATCCCAGCTGAATCTCTTCAATGCACATTCATATTACTTTTAGAATGCCTGTCAAAATGCGCTATATTCTTATATTAAAATGTGCAAAATTTGCTATATTCTTATTTCTTTTTTTTTTTTATTCATTCACCCCATCATACTGCATCTTAAGACTGAAAACTTTGGCAGTCCCCAGATATTTAGATAATGTAATTTTAAATTTATTTTATTCTGCTATGACTTAATTTATAATTTTTCTGTGGCCAAAATTAGGCTATCTATGATATCTTTTTCAGAAATATATTATTACCTTAGAAATTACATATTGTTTTAGGACAGGTAGTATTATATTCTGAGATTATTTTTCAACCTGGTTTCAAAAGCAAGTAAAGTAAGCAAATTGTTTTTATTAAGAATATCATATATACTAATTATAGAATAATAAAATTAATATCAATGTACTGGCAAAGAATGGATTAAAACCAATTGTTGACTGTAATATCTCGCAAGAAATATGAAGGGCAATGAACAAGTTAGATGGTGATTTGATTTGCATGAAATTCTGCCAATAGATTATATATTTATCACCAATATTTCCTGAAGTGCCTCGGTCAAATTCTTGTAAAAACTGTCAAGAAAATACATTATTTAAAAGGACTTTATATTGCCAGTAAAAACCTTAGAATAATGGCCTGATATCCGTCACTACTGTGCATTTTCTCCCTTTAATCACTCACTTCTTTCTCTCGGGATGTGTATTTCCAGAAGATTAGAATTTGATGCTTTCGCCTCCTAAGAGCTGTTTCCTGTTTTGGATCTTCATACACAACAAAAACCAATCTGTCCAGAAGGTGCCTGTCGCCAGAGCGCTCGTGAACCTGCTTCCCAGGGTTGACACTAACAGCACAGTTCATAAAGAGCCTTCTCATTCTCCAAAGAATTAATGCTTGCCCTTTGAACTCCAGGCATCAGCCCTAGTATTTGTTAAGGCAAGTCACCATTTATCATTTGGAGAGATGAATGGAGTTTAGCCACAACAGGTCAATCATTATTTCACAGATATTCTTCTCTCTCTTCTATTAAAAAATAATTATAACTCAGGAGGGGTATGTAACTGCCAGGAGAATACCTTCAAACTTCCCTGTTCTGTCTGGCCTGAGCCCTTCTGCCCTCTGTGTCAGTCACCTCCACAGGGTGACCAGGACATTAGCAAACCACGGCTGTGTGGACCTTTGAAAATCCAGCCACCAGGGGAGAAAATTGGGGAGAAAATTCTGAATTGAGAAAACTTGGTCAAAACTAACAAAATGATATCTACGTAATCTAAAGTGGACATGAACTAAACTAAGTCATGATCACTTTACATGAGAAAATAGACACTTGGCCCTTCTTGTGGCAGAGTTGAGTACTTATCTCAGAATAACATTTTAGAGCTGGTGAGGAGAAGAGCAAATCTTTATTGAGGCTCCCTGTCTACTGGGTGAGAGGTTTGTCTCTCTCAGACGCCGAGATTTCTTTCATCAGCGTCTCATTGCAGAGTGCGCCAAGAACATTGGAGGCTTTCAGGAAGCAGGACCTAGTGGCCACGGTGATGTTGCCGAGCTAGAGCATCCCCATCATTTTAGAGCAAACGGGTAACCTGGAAAGCCAGTCCCCTCCTTATGAGAGCGAGGTGCTTGGAAGAAGCTGTTGGTGTTTCTACAGTTCTCAGCCATTTGGGGAAACGAGATGAGTCTCATTGGCAGGTGTTAGATTATTAGGAAAAATCAAGCAGATGGGGTTGGCAAACAATGCCTCCCAGTTGCCTCAGCTGCCAGGAATTCCTACCCTCAGGCTCAGCTTCCCATATGCTTGTTTAATAAAGCTCCTGCCATTTGGAGGAAACAGAGCTGGTGCCACCATCCAAGCGTGCCCAGCCCCAGGAACGGAGAGCACCACCCACATCATCCCGGAGTCTTAGGTGAAAGCCCCTTTGGGTTTGCTGTGTCACTCATAGCCGTCATGGTGGGTCCCACCGAGGCTCCTCACGTCACCGGCTCAGAGGAAGAGAGTGCGTGTGTCTCCGTGGCCTTTGCAGTATTCAGTGCACTGTGAAATGGATCCGACCCCCTACGTCAGCATAGGAGCAGGGACAGCCCATCCCAAGTCTCCGCACGGGAACTGCCAGAAAATACCACTTCCAAAAATAGTGCTTCCTATTGTCTAAACCCAGGCTGCTTTGATGGCACTGTTTGCCTTTTAATGGTAGGCTTGTTTGATTTATTATGCAGTCTTAAGAGACAGCTCAGATGTTTATTGACAGAGGATTTCATACAGATGCCTAATTAAGGCCATTAACATAATGAGGCCATGAAACTTTATGAATTAAAAGCATTCTGAAAATGTAAATCACCCTAACAAAAAACAAAATGAAGCTCACCTGTGTATGTATCAATTCTATCTTGTACACGCAGATATATAATTAAAATGCAATCAATTCTAAATCTATTATAATGAGAGAGAATTTATTTATTCAGCAAAGTTACCATGAACTTTTGCCATGAGCCTAGCACCAGCTCATGGATTGGGGCTACAATAAAGAATAAGACAAAAAACAGGCCCTCTTCTTAATGAGCTTACAAATGACAAGGGACAAAAAAGCAGATGGCAATGACAAAGAAAGTCATGGGCCTGTGAGAGTACACAGGAAGGACACCCAGCCTCCAGAAGGGCAGAGGTGCTGGTTAGTGAAACACCTGAAACATGGTAGGAGTTTCCCAAACAAAGCCCTCTAAGGAGAGCTCTGCTGGCAGAAATTCAAACCTGAGGACAGTCAAGGTACATCTGAGGGTATGAGAATGGTTCAACATGGTTGGTGTGTCATGTGTGAGAGGAGGAGGGGCCAGAGATGTGACTGGAGACATGTGTCGGGTTCCTGTCGTGAAGGAGCCTGAAAGCCATCCAAGGACCTGGTCCTGACCCATCAGCAAGCCACTGGAGGTGTTCAGCAGGGGAGTGGCCCCCGCAGAGGTGCATTTATAGAAACAGCACCGGAACTACCATGTGGAGAATGGGTTGGGTTGGGGCAGGTATGGAGGAAGTTGCAATATTCAAAGCAAAAATGTGATGGTGGGAAATGGAAGAGAGGATGGAAACAATAGATTTTATCTTAGAAAAAAATCCACCTTTTCTCGATGAAATGTTTTGTGAGAATCACCAGCAGAATTGCCTTCACTGAATCTGCCTGCCCCTTCTTTGTCCATTGCTAGTATAGATGCTAATGTAACGATAAAGATCACACACAAAATATTTTAGTCCATGGTGGGTGGTGGTACTCAGGCCCACACACACATTCTCACACTCACACATGTTGTTTGCCTTTGACTACGTGATTATGTGTAATGGTGAATAGTAGTGTTATCATTTATGTGTAAAAATAGTAACAGAACATACCCTTTTGTTTTTACATTAATACACACACACTGAACTACCTACCAGAGTGCCTGGCATCAGTGCAATTGTGAACCTGGACGAGAGATCACCTGGTCTGGTTTCTGTTGGATGACAGGGCTGGGAAACCCACTATCTGGAGAAATGCTCTTCCACTGCTGGCCAGCTCTGTTAGAATGTTCTTCCTTTTACATCAGGCCTCATTCCTCCTCACTCTTACCCTGTTGTTCGCTATCTCCCTTGCCAGCTTTATATTTCTCACTTCAAATTCATCATTTGAAACACTATATTTCACTTATTTATATAGTGTGTAGTCTGCCCTCACACATGCCACTTGTGTGTAAGTTCTAGGAAGGCAGGATTTTTTTATTAAACACTTCCTATTTTTGGTTTGGTTTCTGTTTATCATTGCTTTATTCTCCCAATGTAGGGGGAAAACTGGCACACAAGAGATCTCACGGACGTTTGTTGATGAACTGAATGCATGCAGGAAGAAGCTGGTCTTGCAAGGACCATGGGAAAGCACATTCCAGGCAGAAGGAACAGCTCACACAAAGGCCCCTATAAAGGGAAAAGTCTGGTGTGTTTGAGGAAACCAGCAGAGGCTAGTGTGGCTAGAGCAGAGGACAAGAAGTAGAGATGGATTTAAAACACGACCTCCTGAGGACATTAGAGTCGGAAAACTGACAACTGTCTTTCCTGGTCCCTGAGTGGCGCCTACCATGTGCCGGGCTTTGCTCCCTCTCCTAGCGATGGCTTCCCGGTACGGAGTGCTGAGTGCACTGCATGCTCCAGTCACAGCACTTTGGGAACACACTCGCCCTGCTCCCTAAAGGCCCCTACGGGACTGCTGCAGCGCCTCAGCCTACCTGGCCCTTCAGGGTTACCCTCTTCCAGTCCTGGCTTTTTCGCTCTTCCTGCCCATTCCATTTTTCTGAGGACCCAGCCTTTTCTGAGAGCAAATCTTTTCTACAAGGACATAGCCAGTATGAAGGCTTTATACTTTCTAATAAACTTCATTCTAAAGAGGTGACTATTGGGTCTTCCACCTTTCCCTCTAGCTGGGAAACCAGGTTATATTTTTACTATATAATATTGATGATTCCTCCTGAATGCAAGGATAGGCCTAATATATAATTTGAATTTGCTGTGATTGATCATCAAGAACTGAAGAATTTGAAATTTTACCATACTTGCAAGCTAACAAGTTAGCCTGCAACCATCTGAGCAAACCCCATAGGCTACCAGGCCTTACCTTAGAAGGCCAGATGGCCTTCTCCCTAAGTTTTTGCATTGACTTTTTTCTCTGTTTCACCTGAGACATTAATCCAAGTACTACAGGATGTATTAGCCTCCTAAATGGCTGGTAAAAGCTATTTCCAGTTCAGTTTGAATAATGTGCTCAATCCCTGTTTTGAAGGGATTGCTTGAGGTTGCCGGGCCCAGCCTGTCCCTTCAGTTTCATACCACCAGCCAAGTGGCATTGGTCTCCCTTACAGAGAGCCCCAGAGTTGGATGGACACACTGGAATAGCAACAGCACAAACTGAAAATGTATCAACAGTCCTGAGAGGTGTCAAAAGTTCAGTGCCATCAGTCTGCCAGGAGTGGACTGCACCAACAACCCCTTGCCTTGACACAAACCATTCAACTTCTGGAGGAGTTGTCAGTCGGGCTGTATGAGTGGGCTGTGCAACGGAAGGGCAGGCCTTTGCCCCCACCCAGTCTATATTGACAGACCATGCCTGGTGTCATGATGGATCCAGGAAGCAAAGGTAACAATCTGCTCCTTAATTCCAATTTTCTCTCAGAGAACAGGCCCTTACTGTGACCCTACATGAGTGACCCAGACAATTTTATTAGCAGCTATGAACTATTTGCCCAGTTCTTGACCTCCAAAAGGGCTATATTTAACCTACCAGTAGATAGTTTTCCAAGTGGCATACCAAATAGCTATGCTATTGGGAGCAGCCTGAGAATCCATAAAATTATCACAAAGTTCACCTACAATTGTTGTGGCCAGAGCTATAAGAATGGCCTTGAGTTACATCCACTGGCCGACTACACCACACCATTTTTTTTTTTTACAAGCTGCAGCTGAGATAAAATAGTCCCAGCAGCCTAGTTATGCTAGCAGGTTTCAGCTCAGCCAACTCATCAGTGAACCAGGCCGAGACACTGAGGGGGCAAGACACACCAAGAGCCATCCATCTGTGTAACGGATTCAACTCCTCGTATGGTGTTTGCCACAGCTCAGCTGAGACTGGGGGGACAACTGAATTCACCTGGCAACAATCTACTGTAAACCTCTAGCTCCTGTTTTTTTTTTGCTGACTGTGTAAGGTTGCTGTACTGAATTATTGCATACCCTTAATTGAGCCTGCAATTTTCATTTCTTTGAGATGCTATACTGTTCCTGTTAGATTAGCCAGGAGTACAAGGTGGGGGGGTGCAATTTCTATGTCCCACTAGCAGTTCTTGACATGTGGCTCTTCCCAATCTAGAGAATTGCCCCTGGCACTGTGGGACAGGGAAGGACAATTATCACACATCAATTTCCACTCTGCATTCAGATGTAGAGTCATTAGCAGGACAGAGAGTAGGCGCACAAGGTCACATCAGGTCCTCTTCCCTGTTGTGAACTCTTTCCAAACCCAATTAGCTGAATCCAGGCACCTTTTTCTTCCACAGTCCTGTGTAGATTATTGCCTGAGGTCCCTAAACCCATAAAAGTTTGAAATCCCCCCCTTTCAAAGTTCCCAAGTGTACTCAGGTGGGTGGATATAGTCTTTGATTTCCCACTTGGGTACAGGGAGACCTCAATTCTACCTCTAACCATTTTTTCTACTTAAAATAACTGAGGTCAGCACGTATGAAGAGTGAAGGATGGGGGTGGGGGAAGGACAAGGGAGAGAGAAAGACACAGAAAGAGACAGAGAGACACACACAGAGACAGAGAGAGACAGAGAGAGGGATAAAGACAAAAAAGAGACAGAGAGACAGAAATGCTGCCGGTAAACAAGGCTTCACGCTTACCTTCACTTTTGAGCAGTGGGGCAGCCGTTCTGGTTCAGCAAAAATGAGTTTTAACAGCTTCACCCCCACCCAGCGGTCTACATTGGGTGGTAAGACCCTCTTCCTTGTCTGGGAGAGCCCCTGACTCAGCAGCACAGGCACACTGCTTTCCTGCCAGGACCAGGAGGTTTGCACCCACCGGCCGACTCACACTTGGGGCCAACAAGAGCAACTTTAAAGGAGTCCACTTGATATGAAACACCTGGGGCCCTACTGCCCAGCTAACATCTCTTAACCCCTCGCCTCATTTTAGCATAAGGGCTAGGGAACTTTTTCGCAGGGTGGTGGGGCTGACTGTAAGAATTTATCTCAGTTGCTTTGGGTCGGTCTCCGTTTCTCCAGTGGGGTCTCCTTTATCAGCACTGTATATCCAACCTGGGGCAGGAAGATCCAGAATACCAGTCAATGTGTCGTCTATGGATTCCTTGTTTCCCCATGAGTCTTACTGTCTCAGAGAAATCTGCCTGGGAGGGTTAACACTTCCTTATCACAGCCAGGAGCCATGGAAAAATAAATAAAATAAAGTAAAAACAACAAACAAACCTCTGAATCCTTATACTGTTGCCTTCCCATGGACCTGCAGTTGGCTTGATAGGCCCCAGGGGGTTAAGCTGTAAGAGGTGCCAGCTGCTGACCTTCCTCCTTTACAAGCTCCACCCCCAGTCCCAAGGAACCAGCCAACCTGCCGACCACTAGCTCAGTCTCTCCAAATAGTAGTCCTAAACTCCCTTCCTTTCACACTCACTGCATACATATGCCTCGTAGCTACTGTCTGAAAGGGCCAGGAAACTTCGGCCAGCCCCAGGGAATCTCAGCCCTCCGTGACAATCTCAGCCCTCCTGTAACAATGCAGAGGGCCTGACCAGCAATGACATACCACATAGGCAGCTGCTTTTCAACCTGCTTCCTGGTACCATCAGCCTGTGACCACCTCCCCTCATGAGTGGATCATGGAAAAGGGCCATGCATTGTCCAGTTAACCACACCACTTGGTCTCTGTGCTCACTAGCAATTCCCGTGGACTCCCATTGAACCTGGTCAATCAGCCCATGAGGTCCTCATTCATCATCTTCTAGAAAGGCATGTCTTGGTCAGCATCCCACCCTCACTGCCTGAACTGCCAAAAACTGAGAAGGGTCATACATGTTATCCTACTAGCAAGCAATAAGTTAGCCTGCCATCGTTGGTAGATGACATGAAAATCCAGGGCAGAGATGAAAGGCAATGCATTCCTTCACACAAAAGCAGAAGCCAGAGTGTCTGCGTTTTTGTGCCGCTTCCTGAGCTTCACTTCTGGGAGATCCAAAACTACAGTTGAGTCTCAGTTTAGTGATGTTGAGGCTTCACAGAAGCAACTCTATTTGGGGCCTGTGGTCTTGTTTTTTGCAAGTTCTAGTTCTTCCAAAATACTGTTAATGACAAGTTAGACTTAGGCTGTGGCTTGTTTTTAGGAGCATCTAACTCCAATAAGTCTCCCTCTCCTGATACACAACCAGCTCGATTTCAATACAGATTCAAGTCAGGTGGCCCTGATCGTAAAGACAGGGTTGCAGTTCCATGTTGCAGGAGAGATATGGTTTGTTTCTGCTCTACCGGGAAACTCTATCTTTCTATCTTTCTACCCCAAATTTCCTTGCACTCCCATACGAACCTGGGGTGTCTTTTTAAAACTCCAAGGCTTGAGAGATTGTTCAGGTACCTCCTTCATGTGTTCCGAATCTAACCAAGAGAGCCTCAGAATGAAGAAGGGGAACTCACAGGTAGGAAAAAAGGACAGGAGACTTGAACAGTAAGGAAGACACACGTGCAATATTCACAAATTTGAAATGTGCAGGCCTATGAGGGTTCCCTTTAAGTAAGAATGTTTTTGTCTTTCCAGGTTATAGTCCCTGGGTGAGGACAATAAACACTTAAATATAAGTATTTGCATTGAAAGGTATGATGCAAAAAGGCCTGGTAGGCCTAGCTGGTAGGGTACAGAAGCATGGAAGGAATAGGAAGCATTTTTTTTTTCATGAATAATGCCTTGCAGATGGTTGTGCACTCCCAAATGCAGAATGGCAAGGGGGTGCTCTGAGCTCATGGCCTAAATTCAGATGCAGAAAAGTTCACAGCAACGTTGCCTGAAAAGGAAGATGGGAGGAAATATAACCATATCCCCCAGCTACTAATAAAATTATAACTACAGTTATTCCTGATGGGCCACAAAGCCATCATAGACTCCCAGATTGCTGCAAAGAGAGGCATTTAGTGAGGCCAGCAAATCAATCTCTCTGTCCATTAAGCCCTTCACTGTGTGTTATGCCTGGTGTGTTCCTAAACTTTTCAGGGATCAATTTTTACTATGTTGTTTAGTGCTTGAAGCCTGGTGGTGTGGAGCTGTGGGGAGTGAGAGGGGCAGTTTAAAGAAGAATTCAATAATGCATATGGTTGTGGATAGCATGTTTACTGAAGAGATCATATTTGTGATAAAACAGCGTCACAGATGGTATTGCAGCAATAATCAAACTCTGCTATTAGCTGGCATTCGTGAGGAGATAAAACAACATGTCCTGTCCATTTTGTATCCTGTAGTGTTTAGTAAATGTGATGACTCAGGGTCTGTGAATGGCAGGATAAATCGGAAGCCGACAACTGAATACACACCCGGGGAGAGACAGTCGTTAAAACCGTGATGAGGGCCGTGAGGACGCTGTGGAAGGCAGGGTGTGCTAGTCTGTGGGGGGTGAACCTTTTCTGTGCCTCAGATGATAAAAAAGTGGGATTTACCACAGGGGGCCTCCAGACTCTGGAGGAACAGTTTCCTTTCAGTTGGAGGCTCTTGTAGCAACAGAGTGTGATGGATTGTGCTTCTCTGTTCTGGGAATTGAATAAGCAATGCCTCTGAGCAAGGGGATGGGGGGGATGGGGGGGGGGTTAGGACAGGAGTGAGGACTCAGGGGACCTGGGGAAAGACATCACCAACTGAGCTTAGATTTGCTTTTATTGGGGTGGCCAAAAAGTCCATTTAGTTTTTTCCGCAAAATAAAAGACACATTTTTCATTTTCACCGATAACTTTATTGACTCGGATATTTTGAGGATGTTGGCTATCTCCCACTATTGGCATACTCGTGGGTAGAGGTTAGAGATGCTGCTAACCATCTTCCAATGCACAAGACAGCCCACAGCAAAGAATTATTTGGCCAAAATGTCAATAGTAGCAAGAAACTTCGCAAACCACTTCTGACTCTTTCGATCAGTCACAGTGCCTTCTTCATACACTGCACAGATCTTTTTTTGTTTGTTTTTCGGTTGTGTTTTTTTTCCCTTTACTGAAATAACAAAACATAAAATGCCAGAAATGTTGCATATTTACTTCCCATCTGTGCCCTAACCCCTCAGTTCAGATTGGCTTGTCTCCGTAGAGAAGAATAAAGCCACAATGAGAGAGCCTCAACACAGCAGTGCCATTAACACAGGCTCTTTCTTACCCAGTCACACCTGGTTTTGAAGATTCCTCACCAGGGACAGAAGGAGGAATGCCTGAGGCCTCAGTTAAAACACAACATCCATCGAGCTTATGTGAGTTGACATCTGTGTGATTCCTTCCATGAGGGGACTGTTAGGACATCTTTGGGAATAGTGTTTTGTTTTGTTTTTTTAATTTGTAGATCTACGTGGAAACTCCAATTTTTCCTCACATGAAGTATGGTTACGATTGTTTCTATTGAACAGACACAGGTCAATCACTTTTTTTTATCTAGAAATATGTCTCTCCTGGTCATATAATCCACCCTGGGGTCTGTCTGAGACACACCAATCAGATAGCAGGCAGAACTTTTAGGTAGCTCAAATGAAGCCTACCTTCACAAAAGAAAAGCTGTTTGTGCAATCCCGTACCCAGGATTTGGCTAAATGTTGCAGAAAATTGCTAATTATAGTCAGGCTGAGTGGTCATTCCAGCATTCACTTTTTTAAAAATTATAATAAGCAAGTCTTATGCGTGTACTATGTCACCTACAAAATATTGCTGGAATAAGACACTGTTCACTTTATCTTTAGGTAAATGTGTGACCCTTGCCCAGAATTCATACAAATGTTGGCTGGGAGAAAGAAAAAAAATTAAGTAGAAGAACAAGGTCAATGCTGATGTTCACTCCATTCTCCTGAAAGTTTACCCTCCTTGGGTCATCATAATCCTGGAAGCCAGTCAACGGTGAGGGGTGAGTCATTGCCAAACTGTTCAAAAAGTGCTTCGTTTCTGAAAATAGGAGTTCTCTTTCAGGCAGTGCACTTGTGTGGCTAGTTTTGATCATTCTTTTCCAGGAAAAAGAAGCAAAGTCGAAGGAGAAATATTGCACGGAAATGCTTATGTGTCTTTGTAAATTACTACCTGAATTAGACACATAAAAAGTGGTGTGAAACACTATAATATCTGTTGCTGTTATTAGGTTGTAAAATAACTTTATAAGCCTCCATATAACTATAAAAATGTATAACTCCTTTCAGTCTACTTATAATTTCTGAAATCAAGTAGAACCTTTCTAATTAAAGATGAGAAAGGTCACATTTAGCAATATGAACTGAAGAATTTAATATGACAACAAAATATATTTTTTATACCAGGTTGAAATAAAAATTGACAGGAAATTTCAGCAGCATTAAAGCTTAAATAGATATGTTTAAGCTTCCTACATAAACTAGATTATCAATATATCATTAAAGTACTAGCCCATATCATTTTATGGATGCTTTATTTTCTGATTTGCATTAGGAAAGATTTGACTACATAATAGTTGCCTACCATTCTTGTTCCAAACTTCCTTGACATGGTAAAACATGTTCCCTAAGGAACTTAACAGCATTGCACAGACTTGTCACAAATGTTATTCCATCATCATTTCCATACTGAATTTTATTTAAAAGTATAAAACAAAAAACAACATAATTTTGAAAAAAGTTGTCTGTTGCGAGCAGTAGGAGATAAAATGGGTATATTTACGTAGATAGCCAAGCCTTTCTTAATATTCCTCTGCATTGTATGAAAAAGTCTCATGCATGAGAGTTTTTGATGCTGGACAAAGAAAAATCAAGATGATAGTAGTATCCTTTCTATGTTTACCTTTTATTAGCCATTTCTGTCCCCCAGCCTGAGGTCAGATTTTTTTAGAATTACTTATTCCTATATCACCTTCAGACCTGCCATGATTGTTTCTCTAAGTTAAGAACGTGGAGACCAGAGGCAGTCCATACTTCTCATTGGGAAAAATACATCTATTGATGGATATTTGCACAACAGCAGCCATTGATCCCAAGAAAGGGCAGTTTCCTGGGCACAGAAAAAAAGTGGGTGTTCAAATCACTCCCAATAGTGGAAAAATAAATCGATAAATATTGTGAATAATATGCGATGTGGAGATATTTTAAATGTTTTGTTCCACACCATTGATTCCAATATCCCACAGTGTGTAAGAGGCACTGTGACTTTACACAATGCTGGGAAAGAAGGAAGTGCTGCCATTCATTCAGAACACAGTGCCCTCCTATCACTGAGAATTTACATTTTATACTCACTGGAAAAGTTCACTTAGATTTTGACATTGTACAATGACCCAAAAGAAAACATAATGAAACTAGACTGGTTAAAATGTTCTTCAAAGTTCTTCCAATTTAGGTTCTCACTCTTCTGAAATAGCTTTCAACTCAAGGTATTTGAGTCCTCTGGGTTAATCAGAGTGCAATGATGTAGCATTTCTTAACAAAACAAAACATATCACTTCTGTCTCTGGAGTTTTCTTCTGAGCCTCTAATACTGTTCTGCAAATTCTGGTGCTGATTCTTACTTAAGCTTATCAAAGATTTCAAGGGATAGCCACCACCTTCCAATTGTTCTTTTGCTGACAGTAATTGGCAAGTGGTATAAGTTTTATGGCACACTGGAATGTCTACATTAAAAATGATGTCAACTGTAAAATTTTAAATGATTAAAGTGTAAAAATGATGTTTCTTAGAACCTATGAAATATGATATGTGGGAAAATAGAATCATTTTAACTTGACAAGTTTATATGGAGTGCCTGCTATCTATACCTTCTTGGGGTAGAGCAGGGTAGCTTATTCCCTGGCAGGAGAGAGCTTCTCTTTGGGTCATCATTAGTTTTTCAATTTGAATGGGAACTATCAAAGTATAGTATAATGAAGTGGTGAAGAGCACAATGCCTCTTGAGCCAGACTACTTGGGTGTAACACAGCGCCCTGCTATTATTTGCTTTGGGACTTTGAGCAAGTTACTTAATGTCTCTGTGTCCCAGCTCACTCATGGTAATAGTTCTCCCATTGGGTTACTAAGTGAGGACTAAGGGAGATTCTGTTCGTAAAGCACTTAGTGCCTGGACATAGAAAGTTTTTGTATTATTTTAGTCCTATATTAGAAAATGAGGCACATAGTATCTGGAAATTTGGGACTTAAACAATTTACTCATCATTTTCATATAACATCAGCAGGTTTCCCCTGCCAGAATTAAAAGATTAAAATGTCAATTTAATTTTTGACTGACTTGAAGTTATGTTTAGTCTTTCCGTGACTGTGTGCATGGTGTTCATACAAAGTTCCACAATCAAAATATTGTTTTTCTAGAAGGATATAGGTGTAAGCCCACTAAAATCCATTATTATTTTTGTATTATTTGACTCTCTGCAGGGACAAATTCACATTCGAATATGAGTAGCAATTTGGAGAACTGAAAATGATGCAGTTTTTGATCTATTAAAGGATAAATAAAGATGCCTCATTTTTAGTCACCCCCATGCAATGCATTGCTTATAAATATGCTTTCGATACAAAAGTGTTCAAGGGATTGGGACACTGATGGACTTTGATAGAATTTGTTCAAGTCCACAAAGATCTATTTGCCCAGAAGTTGAATTAAAAAAACATATTCACGTTAGCACACACATATATATATGATATACGTTTCGTTTGTTCATTTCAATTATCTAAGGAGTTGCCTTATGCACGTTCTTCCTTGAAGCAAACCAAAGACCCCAGACGACCTCTGGAGTCACAGATTCACCAATACTAAGTACTGAGACTGGGAAATTTTGTCAAATAAGTAATTGTACAAAAATATTCATGACGACCTAGAAGTGTGCTGAAAACCGCCCAGCATCCAAGTATACATTGAGTGCCTACTCTGTATTTAATGATAACAGTCAAGGTAGGTCGGTGCTAAGTGTGACTGCCTATGAGACAAATACGTTGTTTATGACACGTCAGTTACCCACAAATTGCTTATTATGTAGTTGATACGAAAACACTTCATAAAACACATAAGATATACACAAACATACCAGTTAAATGTTGTGATAATTAAATAACCATTGATATAGATAACGAGATAGTAATGTGGTATGTAAAAAGATATTAATTGAATAATAAGCTGTCAGTAAATGACTTGTACATTCAAATCTCAGGAGGAAAGTGATTGGGAATCTTCAAGGAGGGTACCATGAAGGAAATGTATTTGAAGAATAGATAGAATATTAATAAACAGAAAGATGGTAGAAGGGAACTCTCATAGAGGAGAGCAGGAGCAAATTTGTGGATATGATCATGGAGAGTTCTTGGGAGTGGATTTGGGAGAAGTAGTAAGAAGTGAGCATCCTGCATCAGATGAAGTTTCTGGGGAAAATAAGAAGAAATAATATTTTGTATGAAAGGTTGAGTCAGATTTCAGAGATCCTTCAAATAGGGAGATGCACTTTTGCTAAGTGTAGTAGACTATTAGGAGCCATTATATACTTTTGAATGGGGCTGTAATATGAGAAGGTTGTATCTGAAGCTAAAACCAACAGCAACATATAAGAGACATTCGAACAGGGAGAGGAGACACGGGGAGAACAATTAGAACTAGGAGCAGAAGTGTCTGTCAGTAACCTCTGCAGCATAGCCTCCCTTGCCCTATTCCCAGGGCAAATGTTAGACAGTCATGCTTTCTGATGCCAGCACATCCCACTCCTCTTGGCATTCTGCCTCTCTTTCCCTTGTCCTTTAAACAAGGAGTTCAAATATCTTGATTCAGATGCATTACATCTCAGCTCCTTACTAAAGAACTTACAGATAGGATCACTAAGCGTTTTTAAAGGCGAGTGTACACAGTACAGAATAGCAAACTTGGCGTTGTTTCCAGGGAACACTCCAGAATAAATTGTCTTACAGAGCACTTTATATGGAAAAAGTGCCCTGTGGGTGCCCACATGGGCCCATCAGTAGCAAGTCATGGGACAAACTTCATTTTATCTTCTGGCAAAGTTGTCAGGAGAAGGCGGAAGTGGCGTTAGACCCACTGCGTGCACAAGTCAGTGAAGCAGTTTACCCAGTGTACCCGGGGAGCTTTCAACATGAAGGGCAGTCTGGATAAGTAACTGCAGTTCCCAATTAGCAGCATCTTTGGACAAATATTACTTGAGGAGAGGTGTCTAGGGCTTCAATGCTTCAATAAGGCTAAACCTTCCTTTGTCTGTGTCCTGTGAGTCAGGTCCCCAACTTCCTGAACAGATTTAGATAATGGAGAAAACTCAAGTTCAGTTTAAGGAGGCACCATGGAAAGCTCATGCTCCGATTTAGGCTGCTCATCGCAAGTACAGGCCGGGGGTACTTGTAAGAAGAGGATGCAATGGAAAAGAGGGCAGTGCATGCATTTTTAACTCTTCTCCTGGGCACGAATGTCCAGCTGATGTCATCTGATACACTAATGATTCTCACGGTGAAAATTCAGGTAACAAATTAAGAAGGGAGAGGTTATGGGACAAGACAGATCTCGAAGTACTTGAGCATTGTATCTACCAGGTGAGTGCTGGAAGGGCTGGCTCTTCTGTCCTGAGGGTTTGTGGAATTGGCTGGTGCTACGGATTCAGATAATGAATTCAGATGGTGATTCCGCCCTAACATCCAGTTCATCCAGTACATCTCTTTGGGTCAAGGCTTTTATCCGCACTTAACCCCTAGAGTCTGTGACTTACTATATTTATTCCCACACTTGCAATTTCAAGCTTTCCCAACAACTAAAAGGCTTCACAGAGTAGCTGCATGTTTTGACGGTGGGCATATATTCCAGTGCCATTCAAATGACATAGAAGTAACTTGCTATCATAGTTTACACTGGCTTTTGTGCTTACAGCAGAATTGAAGATTTACAGTGCCTAGCAGGAAAAGCCCTCTGACGTTACACATGAAAGGCCAAAAGTAAATTTTCTTATTTCTATTTTTGCTGCTCCAGAATGTCCTTCCCTTTTATTTGATTGGAGAATACAACCTAAGATGTGAGGGCCAGGAACTGAAATTACTGATTAGTAATTTGGAGCGGGCCATTACTAAGAATCATGAAGTTGTAATTCCAGCTGTAATTTGAATATAATCTTGTCATTATCTCAAAGGGACCCTAGTCCCTTCAGACTACTGCTATTAAAGACGGCACCTTTAAAAATTTAGCCATGCTGTTTTCCCCCTAGTAGTTGGAAGTATGAGGTAGTGCAGTAAGCACAGTTGTGAAAACACTAATCAGGATTTACGTTATTCACGGTGTTGGATGACTGCCTCCTGACTCTCTCCCCCAGGTTAGCACTTTGGTTTCTGCCCAACCAGGGAACAAAGAAATCCAGTCATGACATGTACGTGTTCCAAGGATAGCAGTATGGCACACTTCGCAAATGTGTAAAATGAGCTGAAAGACACCACCACAGAAAATGTTCATTTTATATTCCAAATTGTTTGTAGGTAATTAGCATTCACCGAACCCTGCCACGTGGAGAGACACTATACTAAGTATGACTAAATACAAGTGCATATGAAACATCAATATGAACAGAAACATGAGAAACAACCATCACAAAAATTGTTTCTGTGATTATGCTGTCAAGAAATTGGCTTTATTTTTTTTAGCTTATTGATGTGTGTTAATATTTTGGGGGTATAAGTCTCATCTATTTGACTTGAATGTGGTATATTTTTAAGGTTCCAGTAGGATGACTCATTCTATTCACTGCTCACCAAACATTTACTAAGCATCTTCTATAGGTAGTGTTTATTATTAATAACAATAATGTAGTCATTAGCATAATATAATGTAATAAATTGATATACTTAATAATAATTGTAGTGATTATTTTTCAGAAACTGTCTATACTTGCTAAATACTTTATATTCCTTATCTTGTCTATTTCTTATAAGACTTTGAAGAAGGTATTATTATCTGCTTTTACTGGTGAGGAAATGGAAGCTGAGAGAGATGAAATAACTTGATTAACATCTTACAACCAGTGTGCTAGAGTTCAGATTCAGATCCCCCAGAGAGCAAAGCTCTGACTAGTCCTAACCAAAACACTACGCTTCCTTCTATCAATTGCACTGATGAATGTGTGTTTGGGTGTGTGTGTTTAAAATGCGTTTGTGTATATATGTATGTGTATATATATATGTTCTGAAAGAAGTTAAGTGCACGTAGAACACATATATACTACTCCCCCAAAAGAAAATATTGCTATTTAAATTAGGAACAGAGGCCAAGTAAATACTTTTCTTTTAGCACTCTATGTATCCAATGTGTAAAGCTGAAAAATATTTTAACCAAAAACATAATTATTTAAAAATATTATAATAAAAACTATTCATTCACTTATTTTAAAATGTTGATTCTAACAACACATAGACTTCGTGCCTTCCTTCACAGAGCACAGTATATGCGGAGAACAGCCGACCTGTAGTTGGTTGTAGGTGGATAGGCTACAAACAGATCCCAAAATTAAAGTTATAGAATTTTAATACAGGAGGCCACTGTTCTTTCTTGAAAATCTATTCTACTTGTGGCAGTTTTGTGTTGGCATTTTTCCAAAATTCCTTTGTGACAGCCTTCAGTGATAAAAAATGTGGTCCTGTACCTGGGTTTCTCATTTCTTAGATCACTGGCTCTTAAAGTGTGGTCCCGACAGCAGCGGTGGCGGTGGCGGTATCATTTGTGAACTTGTCAGCCTTGTGAATTCTCAAGTCCCATCCTGGACTTACTGAATCAGAAACTCCCAGGTGGGCCCAGCATTCTGTGCTACATCAAGCTTCAGAGTGATTCTAAATGCATGCTAACGTCTGAGAGCCACTGTCTTATATAAACAGCGAAGGTTAGAATATAAGGACCCTTTCAAACAAGAAATTTTATGCTAATTCCCAAAGGCACAAACTGTTGAGGTGATGCTTATACATACACATTTATTGTCAGAGGAAGAATAAAATACACTGTGTTCCTTCATGTCGTGATTAAAAGCATCGTGTAAGTGGTATCATATAATTAATTGTACCAGAAATGCTCATGAATATCTTGCGATGTACTGAAAACCCAACAGACTCAAGTGTTTAAGTGCCTTCTGTATATTTAATGTCAATGATAATGTCACCTTTACTAAGTACTTCTCAGGATAAGAGAAATGTGAGAAATATTGGCTATTTTTAAGATCTTTAGACATTAGTTGAAGATAAAATGGATACACAAAACAAATAAAATATTATCTATACATACATTAAATGCTGCTATACTTACAAGACTATTGATGTAGAGCACTTGATAATAATGACACATAAAAGCATGATAATTATATGTAAAAGGATATAAATTGTCAGTAAATGCTTAATGCAAAAAGAACAGAGATGATGTGGGCTGAGCCATCAGTAGGATATCACACGGGAGGAAGAACTGGCGGCGGGTTCTTAGGCGTGGAAGGAAATTGATAAATAGAAGGTGAATGGGAATTTTAATAGGGTAAACAGCAGGGTAAATCCTTGGACAAGATCATGGATGATTTATGGGGTGAGCTGGGGACAGAGTGTTAGAGAATGAGCAGCCTAAAGAAGATTTGGATAATTCTAGACAGGATAGATTTTGAAGGATGGAACCAAAGAGCCAGAGAGGTCCTCAGTATTATGCATAGTTAGATACACTGAGTTGTTGGTCTGGATACAGGGATACAAGAATGGGAGTATAGTCATAATGGATCTGAGAAACCATCTAAGTCATGTTTTGGAATATGACAGCCAGCGTATGATTATGTGGGACTGAGAGGGAAGCAGGAATCTCTTGGAGCCCAGGGCATCAAATCCATTGTTATAGAGTAGTTGATGAACATAGTTCTAAGAATGCAGACAATTGGTTGCCATCAAATAGATAGGAAATATTGAAAAGACATGTTTAGATTAAAAGGCATAAAGATCACCATATTTATACTTAAGAAGTTCACTAGAGATGAACTGTACAGTTATTAACCAAGAAACATATTTATGAGCATCATTTGCAGCTACAAAAATACCTGATATTTTAAATAGTGGTATGTGGCAACAGATGACCCGATTTAACTATTCTAAAGCCAGCTTATCTTGCAGACCAACAGACAGGAGGAGGTGAAAATTATTGCATAAAGAAGACCTCCTTGGGCTTGGCTCTCGATTAGAACACACTGTAGTTTTCTGACACAACACTTGTATCATGTTCTATGTTCCTCTCTTTGTTATCGTAAATATATTTTAGGAAAATGTCTGCTTTACTGGCGTTTCAGCATTTTCTCTGTCCTTATTAATTTTCAAATGGCATCAACATAAGAGTAAAGTGTTTTGAATTTTCAATATGTAACTACCATCATTGAACTGGTAAAAGTTTAAGAAGTTAGGCCTGGGATGGAGACTTTCTACCAGCAGAAGAATGGAAATATACACTTAAACACAGAAGTGAACAATTAAGAAGCAAAAAGTAGGTGATCATCTTACAATACATAAGCGTATCAAGTCATCATGTCGTATGCCCTAAATTTATACAATGTTGTATGTCAATTATAGCTCAATAAAGCTTGGAGGCAAAAAGCTAATAGAGAAGAATGTCACTGAAGTTGTAGAAGAAGCAGGAAAACGCAATATCGTGAAAGGGGTGAGATTATAATATTTTGAGCAAAAGAGGCCAGACAATGATATTTATTGAGTTACTACAGCCAAGGAGGGTAGGGGCATTGGTATGATTCCTACTGTATTTTAGCACTATTCTAAGAAATCTGCATTCCTGGTCTCCTTGAGTCCTCATAACAACCCAAATAAGCGTGTGCAATCATTTTTTGAGATGTGACTAGGAGGAGTCTTGGAGAAATTAAATATTTCACCCAGAAATTTTCATCTAGTAACTAGATTTTGAAACTCAAATACTTGTCTTTCTGCCTGCAAAATTTGTGTTCTTGAAAGTACCAAGTTTTTTAAATATATTTTTTGGTAAAGTAATGTGGCTGATGGGTCAGGCAAGAATGCTGCCCAGGTGTGGAGACCGAGGTCTTCCCAGTTTTAAGCTGTTGGCGTGTTCAAGGTCTGGTCAGCCCAAAGAGCCGCCTCCCTGCTCCGCTATGCTCGGGTTTTCCAGGATCTCCAGGGAGTGGGAGGTGGGGCTTGGAGAGTAAAAGCCCCACACAGGCACTCCTAGAGCCAGCCCCATGGAAAGCTATGTATGGTTGGGTGAGGCTTTATTGGGCTGTATCATAGTTTCCCTTCCTCTCCAAATGTGCTTCCTCCCCCTGACTGTCGCAGGTATTGGTTATTGTTAAAGATCTTGTCCCTAAACTCTATCTCTTCTTCCCGTGAACTTGACCTGCGGTGCTAAAGTAAACCTGCTAAAGATAAGAGGTAGAGAAACTCAGTAGGCCGTAATAGCGTGAGAATCAAGTCAAAAGCTGTGACACACCGGTGACCCTGGGAGTGGAAAGACGAGGCAGCTGAAGAAACTGTTATGAAGGTGGCAAAGACGGACAGGGAGGGAATCACATTTTCAGGTTTAATTCTGGAACCTTGGAGAAGATTCGAGGAGATTAGGTCGATTCAGTAGTGGAAGACCCGAGATTAATATGAGATCCCGTCACAGGATGCTGTCAAGTCCAACTTTTAAAAAGTTTTCTTTCCTCAAGTGACATACTAAAATGGCTCTTGCTGTTCATTACTTCTTTCAGCGGCTGAGAGAGCATGCATTCGGAGCAAACACCGTGTCAAGATTTCACATATGATTGTACTACTTCAATAGAAATTCTTTCAAACAGTGTTTAAGCCTTCTCCTTCGAAGTGTCTTTCTGTTTAAATTATCACTGCACTTTTATTTGCCTCTTTAAAATACCTTCAAATGTACTCTATTTTTAATTTTTACAAAATTGACAAAATCAACTGTTCTTAGATTCGTGGACTGTGCCGCTTGAACTTGACCGAATCACCTTTCTCATTCTTACCGCCCCGCCTTTGTGTTTGACAGGTGGTTAAAACTGAGTATCTAAAGAGTGTAGAACTCTTTCATTTCCCAAATCCTCTGTGATTGACACCGAGGACCAGAAGAGGAAAGGTAAGCAAAATGGTACTAATAAGACTATTTCACCTTTAGAGTTTACAGATGTAAACAGCAACCACAATTATGACCTACAACTGGGATATATGTTTTAAATGATTGTTCTTACTCTCTTAAGAACTAAGTACCATTGTATCTGATCCTGCTACACAAATGAATTAAATTGTTGCTGCCCCGACTCATTCCAATCATGTACTCACTGTTGTAGTTCTTGTGTCGTCGCTACCTTAATGATAAGGAGCTTTTTTAAAATGTGTAACCTGCTCACCTCGTCTTTCTTAATAAAACAGGTCAATATGGGCAAAATCATTCTTTTTATTTGGTTTAAAGTTCAGAGAATTCTTGATTATAGAGCTTATTTCATCTTCCATTATCAAAATTCACTGATGGTTCCCTGAAAGCTTATGCTTAAATGTAATTTAGCATTATCCCAGATGTAATGTCAGCAGACTGAACATAAACAACTATTTTAATTCACTACTAACCCCATCTTCATTCCGCACCACTTAACATACTTTTTATTTTTCTTCTTATGCTTTAACTTTATAACCTTAAAATACAACTAGTCACTTTTCCATTCTGCTTCCTCTTCTTGGCTCTGTTGATTTCTCTGTAACTAATTTATCTCATTCTTCCCCAGTATTACCTCTAGGCAGATCCTTCCTAATTTATATTTATATCTTGAAATTTCCCTGAGTATTAATCCTCATTTAACCGTCACATGAATATCTACTTGACTGTCTCATTAACTTCTCATAATAATGGCAACTCTACCAACACCTTTATTTCTACACTAGCTAATAGTCTCTTTGAGGATAATAATTGGGTTTTTCTCATATTTGTATGTCTTCCAATACTTTGCACAGCTTATATATAGACTTGAAAGCTAATAAAAGTTTGGTTCACTAAGTTCAACTGAATTTCATATAGTTGCCTCTAGCAATACACTAGAAGAAGACCTACTATGTGAAGATGATGCCCAATGGCTAGAGTAGCTATTGAAATGTTCTTATAATTCACAAGTCACAAGGGAAGCATTTTAGAGATACTGAATTTTTTTTCTAGATTCTTGGATTAGTTTAAAAAAGTGAGATCTACCCTTTCTGTCCTATTATCTCCATTTGTTCCCATTTTTAAATATTCTTGTTAGTCAACTGGCCTGATCTCAGGCATAGCCCCTGATTGAAAGCAGTGGTCAGAATTCCTTTCATTTACCCCGAGCCCCTTCCAGTTCTCTAAAATGACAAATACTAATGACATTTATATTTTCTCAGCCTTCTAGTAGAAGTAGATATGGAAGGGAAGAAGGAAATCACTGCAGAGCATTTCAGATTTAAATCTGACTTGCCAAATTATCCCACTTTTCTCAAGGTGCTCACTAGTAAATTGAGTGTGGGTCTGTTTTCCTGCTTTTATTGCACTGGATTCCTAGGAATAATTGAGAATTATTCAGAAGTCTTTCACCAAAAGTAGTATGTTAAGTAGTCATCTGGCAAATAGCCATAATTTGCTGCTTAAATTATGGTTTATGTCCACTGTGATATTGTGGGAAAGGAGGTAGAAGATGTTCTTAGGATCTACAAGACTCTCATCCTGGACTGGTCATCAGTTAGCTGTGTGACCATGGGGACTTCATGTACCTCTCTGGGCATTTAGTCCTACCGAAGGATACAGTAACAGCCATCAACATATCTCCACCCCCATGATCTTAGAAATGAGGTTCCTTTATGAAAGTTACCTGTGTAAAAACAACATCTAATTCCTGTGACTATATGTAAGTAGAAATCCAACAGGGTCAGTAGGTAGTTGGAGCACATGGGCCTGAGTTCATCATTCAGACATAGCCACTATCTGTTTGACATTGCACAAGTTACTTAGCTCCCCTGTCCCTCAGCTTCCTCATCTGTGGTGTGTTGAGAAGCCCAACACTTATCTTACAGGGTTGTTAGAAGGATTAAAAGATAAAATGATTATAAAGCATTAATATTGTGTTTCATACAGAGGTAGCCCTTAATAAGTGTTACCTATTATCATGAATGTTACCACCACCTTATCACCTCAATAACAATCAATACGACTTACAGGTTGTCTACAGAGATCATAACTAGAGTAGGATTGTTACAAAGAACACTAGAATCTAATGAGTTATGTTGCACACAACAGTTTAATAAAGAAACAGAAATGAGGAGCCTAAAAAGTAATAAATCGTCAAATTGTTGCTGTCAGGTTCAGGATACATGATTCCTCAGATACTTCTTGACAGATATCTATTCCTTCAACAGATATCAGCACTTATGCCAGACACTGTTCTAGATTCTGGAGATATAGGAATAAATAAAACAGAAAAAAACCCCTATACTCCTGAAGTTTATAGTCCTGTAAATTTAGGCAAGAGACATACATTTAAAATGTTAGAAGGAGATCATTTCTAGGTAAACAAGTAAGATAGATGCAGTAGACAGACTGCACAGAAGAGGGAAAAATTGCAGTTTTCATAAGGTAGGCAGGGCAGGTTTGATGGAGATGAGTTAAAGATTTAAGTCTTGTGTGGACATCAGCTTTTTGTTTCCTTGGTGTGAAAAGGCTAAAAACATACAGAAGTTGTATATTAAACTTCTCAAGAAACTGCCAAACCGATTTCTCAAATGGCTGTACCATTTACCTTCCTACTGGCAGTATAGGAGAAATTCCAGTTGCTTCATATCCTTACAGACCTTAGGAATGGTCACCTTGCAATTTTTGCTTTTCTAATGGGTATGTAATGGTTCCCCATTGTGGTTTTAACCTGCACTGTTCTTGTAATGAATGATGCAGAGCATCTTACATGCAACGGACCACTTGTGTATCTTCGTTTATGAAGAATTAGGTCCTGCTTATGCTGCTAGTCTGAGGACCACTCTTAGGGGAGCACTGCCCTAGGAGAGGAAAGTAGACACCAGGGAGAAGAGACTCAAGGACTAACATCTGCCTTCAGAGTGCGGAGATCAGAGACAAGCCGAGGAGATAGCAATGGAGAAAGAGATGGAGCCGCCTGTGAGTTCAGAAAACCAGGCAAATGTTGGAAAAGAATATTTTAAGAAGGAGATATAATCAGCTGTCATTTGCTACAGGTACATCAAGAAAATAAGAACTGAGAATTGACTATTACATGTATTCATGAGGAGATTATTGGTGACATTTACAGCATAATTTTTGTTGGAGAGTTGCAGCAAAGCCTGTATTGGATTCAAGTTATTTTCCTACAAAGACAGATTTATTGTTCCTGTAGTTCAGTGACACCAGCCACTAACATCCTTTGCCGTGGTGTTAATCCTCAATGAGCACTGTTTATGGCATATTTTTAAAATGCATACAGATCAACCAGTGTTATTTCCCTATTTCCTTCAGAGTTAAACATCTTTAGGTCAAATCAATATATTGGCCTTTTGCTTATGGTATCAGTGTCTTAAAAGTTAGTTCAGCCTGCCCCAGTTCCCGAGACCCTGATTGACTTCAGCTCTGTCAACACAGCGGATTTCTGGAGCTCTAGGTAAAGGTCGACTGAGGAACTGAGGCCCCCTGGAGGCCCCGCCCTTCCCCTGAAGTCCAAGTCCTCTCTCTCCTTCTCTACTGTTTTGTAAAGCAACCACAACCTCAGTTTTATCTTCTGGGAAGTAAGGATTTGGGACTACATAATTCCAAAAGTTACTTTCATCTTTAAAATTCTGTGATTCTGTGCTGTTAAGATAATATTCATGAAGCAGTGAGGTCACTTTTTTCTTTCTCTAAATTTCCATATTTTTACAGCACAGTCAGAATTTAGGGTGATTCTTATTTATTATTGTAGGTTCTTCCTAATAAAAGCTACCATTATGTATTTCAAGTATCTGTTTAAGAAAAATCTGATTTTACAAAATATTTGTTGAATATCTAGAGTACAAAAGAAGTCTTAATTAAATGAGGATTCCTCCCTATAAGATGTTTGTAACATTTCAATTATTTAGAGAGAATAGTAACTTCTAGGTCAACACTTTATTATTTAGAGAAATTAACTACTGGATCTAAAATAATAGTGCAGAAATCAGGTTTCTAATCCTACAGCCGAATGGAACTGAGACTGGAAATTCAGCTTGTTAAAAAATAACTGCCCTTGTTTTTGGTATAGGAGCAGTAAAGAACAAGAATCTATCACAAACCTTTGTTGAACAGTGTTATTTATTATTGTGGCTTCCATTAAGGAGCAGTAAAACCTAGAACTAAATACGATGCCCCTGCTATATTGACACAGCATTAAGAAAACTTAGATGTAAGAAGCAATGTTGTCTATTATTTTATAAAGTTATGTTTCTCAAATTATTCACAATTTTAGAGCAAGAACATGTTTTAGAAATAGACTAGTTACCCTGTCTTTTGGTAGGAGGCAGAAGATGAGATTCAGTAAGTGCATGGTGGCCCTAACTCATGGCAGAGCGGAATTGAGAATCGTTCTGTCGTCTCATAGAACTAAACCATTACAGAAGTAGAAGATATTTTTTTATTATTAGTGTCCATCTATTACCTGGTGCATGAATCACCTCCCAGTCTCTTCACTAAGGTGCTTTTAAACATCCGTTCATAAACAGAGTCTAAGTGAATGTACTTAACACCCAGCAATGTTTTCCCCAAAGGCCTTGAATCCATCAGCAAGGCAAGAGTATCAACTAATAGGTTTAACACGTACAATGTTTGCGCTGGGGCCCTTTAAAAATCTTTGGAGATGTTCAGTGTCCTATATTTCCATTATAATTACCACAGAATTTCCATCACAGATTTAAGCCAATCTCTTAATTCTCCCATGGTGCAGCATTTCCTGCCTTGTTTGAATTGGAATTAAATGTTTTAGTGCCTGTTGGTGAAATTCACTTAGAACACCCTCTCCACCTTGCTCGACTATGAGTGTGACTCTCACTATATAAACTAGAAACTTGGGACAAAAGTTAACCTCTTGGTAGTTTATTTACTTCAAGTTTCAAAGCTAATATTCCCTGGAGTAGAACCTCACTTTGACCAAACTCCAGAATCATGCTCTTCTGTCCTTTCAGGCACTCCTGATATCTGCTGCCGGAAATTAGAGTCAGTGCCAAGGGAGTGAGGTGAAGACAATGACCATTTCATTCATTCATTTATTCATTATTCCACACACATTAAGCACCTACCATGTTTTATTCTGGCAACAAGGCGCTGGGATACTTACATACTGATAAGGCACTATCTTTATTCTTAAGGAAATTGAGATCTATTAAAAGAAGGCAGACAAGCAAGAGATACACACCTTGAGGTTACAAGGCAGAAAGAACCTCCTATGTATCTTTTACCCAAATATTGCATTGGTATGGTTTTAGCTGTTTTACCTTAAGTTCATTCTCTTTAGTGTATAACGATTCTTATGAAATGATTCATGGTGATCAATTATTGGGTCACTAATACCTTTTTTTGACTCTTGAGAAAAGATTCAATACACTTAAAATAACAGATTTCTTTCCATGGGAAAATTCATGTTCAAACTTGGGCATAATAAAATGGAAATTTGCTATGTGACCCAGTTTTTAGCTCCTAATAAAATGCCATCAGCGTGGCATTTTCTACCTCTCAGTGTATTTCTAGGTATAGGTTATATTTCCTTGTGAATTGAGCTCAGAGTCTGTAATGCATAAACATGATACATGACTCTGATTAGTTTAAATAGAGGCCATGCGCCTTTTGAAAAAATTTAGGGTTCACTTAAGAATGTAATTCTGAGAGGTGGCATTTTGGCTGCTGTGGGCCTTTTGAGATTTATGGAGTTACTGTGGACCATTGGGATTTTCAGCACTAACATGATTTAGCCACCACACCTCACCCATAACCATTCTTCATCTTCCAAAGAGCAAATTGACAAGTGAATCCCAATGAGTACCCTCTGTACCTTTAAAATGTTTCTAATTGCTTTTTCAGTGTGTTCTTTCTTGAAAATACAGGAAACTAAGGATTTTCTAGCTTTACAATGGTGCACAAAATAGGAATACAATGGAGCCATTTAGAGAGCACCGCTCCCGGTGCTGGCTGGGCACCTCTGTTCTGCTGCACTTGGGAGTCAATGAGCCCAGGTCTGGACTTTCATCTGAGCCATTTGCCTCTGCTTTTAAGGTTAAGTGTTCTGTGAAAATAAATGAAGACCACCCAAACGAGAACAAGCAGAAGCTATTTATCCAGAGACTGCTATAGCATAGAAGTCAGCCACAGCACTTGCACTTGGCAGAGATTCCAAGGTAGGCAGAGGAAGAAGATTTAGTGAAAAGAAGGGAGAGTCGGGGCATGCTCTGACTGAAAGTTGTTGGCGGAGGAAGGTGGAGACGGGCTAACTAGGAAGAGCACGTCTTATGTGATTGGTTTGGGAACATTTGGGACGTGCTCTTGTTTGTCCTGAGTTGGGAGTGAGGGTTAAAAAAAATAAGAGAGTCCAAGTCGAGGATCAGGTCCTGAGCATTCTGGGCTAAACTTGTGGTCAGAGTTTTGTTGTTATAGATGGTCTGCCCATTGTCCGTTTGTATAAGGTCTCTCCCTTTGAACTCCTCCTCCCATCTGTGACATTGTCGTGCTCTGTACTGTCTTTCCCTGATATGAAAGCGAATTAGGGACCCAGAGTATATTTTTCCTTATTATCCCTCAGTGATCACTGATGGAGCAGCGTTGGCTTCAGTGAGAGCATTTATACACTGAGGATGGGGTCTTATATGATACTAACATTCTTTAATTCTAATGCATGCAAGACTAAAAAAATATCATTCATGGAAGAATAACATCTTACTTAAAATACATTAGAAAAATACTTATCGAATTATATTCCACCAAACTCTAGGGTGATACATGATATTCACACATATTCTTTCTAAAAAGGATGGGGAGAATTTCTTCTATAAGTAACCTGAGGACAACTGGGTATAAGTTTGCAATAGCTTGGAGAGGGTACATGAAGAGGGGTTCAATGAGTACTGTTAAGAGTTTGAGATAGATAAACCTTTTTTCATTGATTACTATATAGATAATTTCTTGTTTCTAGGTTGATAGGTCTAAAAAATGCCTTTGGAAAATCAGAAAATGAGAAGTATTTATCTCTAGAGTTTTGGCTTGGAATTGTTGCTCTGATTTCACTACTGAAGCACTTAAAAAATATTTTCACCCACCCAGACTTTGCTAATTTATCTATTTGGTCTTTGGACTTAGTTCTTCTATAAGATAGAGTGCCTGCCCTTTATGAGTTCTACCAGTAAATGAGTTTTATCTGCCTCAAAATGAATCACATCCTGATTCTCAGCCACATGACTTGGATCCCAAATCAACAGTCCCCAACATTTTGGGCACCGGGGACTGGTTTTTCCATGGACAGGGGCTGGGGTTGGGAGGGTGACAGGAGGCAGAACTCAAGCAGGTTTCCCTCGCAGCCCACTTTCTAACTGGCCACAGATGGACCAACAGAGGTCTGCCACCCTGGGGTTGGGGACCCCTGATTTAGATGACTATATTTAGGACTTAGAATTGATGATGTTGGTAAGTTAGATGAGAGGTGACAATGGAATGAAGGGGACTTTTCAGGGTGTTGAGATGGAGTGGATATATTTTACATGTGGGAAGGACATAATCTGGGGGGCAGAAGGGAGACTCTTAGGGGTTGAATTGCTCCCTCAGATGATGTTAAAATCCTAGCACCCACTACCGCAGAATGTGATTCTCTTGGGAAAATGAATATTTACAGAGTTATCAAGTTAAAATGAGGTCACTAGTGTGAAATTGTCCAGTGTGACTGCTGTCTTCATGAAAAGGAGGAAATTTAAACACAGAGGCAGACAAGTACAGGGGAAAGATGACACAGAGAGATTCACAGGGAAAAACCAAACGTCTATCTACACACGAAGGAGCGCCTGACACTGCTAGAAACAAGGCAGGAGGCCCATCACAGACTCTGCCCTTGTGCTCTGAGAGGGGCCATCGCCCTGCCAGCTGACGATTTGACTCCTGGCCTCAGAACGATGAGATGAGTTGTTTGCTATAAGCCACCTAGTCCGCAGTACTTTGTTATGGCAGCCCTAGGAAACATACAGACATTGATATCATTTTTGATCTGCAATTTGGGCCATTGGGTTTTATATGAACAGCTGCAGGTGCTCATTCACTCTGAGACCTTTTCAGCTAATGTCCTGGTCCGCTTTACCATTTAACAGAATGCTGTTTGACTTAGATGCTGACTGAAT
The DNA here is from genome assembly GCA_007922815.1 of Macrotus californicus. Lineage (NCBI taxonomy): Eukaryota > Metazoa > Chordata > Mammalia > Chiroptera > Phyllostomidae > Macrotus > Macrotus californicus. The sequence goes on along the minus strand of VMDR010004302.1, from coordinate 1,250 downwards.
TCTTTTTTTTTTTTTAATTTCCACAAGTTGCTTCTATAACTTTTCTAATGGCTGAAATGTACATCAAGCTTTCATTTTAACTAGAAAACAAATTAGAACTATATATTTTTTATAATACATCTTTACTAGAAAAACTAAATTCCAACAGCATGCATTTACCATTGCTTTTGGATCAAAAAACAATGACATGTTGGAAAACAGGAAATATTTTTTCTTTAAAAAAATGTAAGAAAACATAGTGTAGGTATTATTTAATATTTGACTTTTCAGTTAACTTATGACCCCACAGACAGAAGCTAGAACAATCGTTTGCTGCTTTTAGCTTCATAGCACTAACAAACCTATTAAGGCCGAAAACAGTTTCTTTTTGTTTTCCTTCCTTTGTGTGTTAAATCTTTCTGTGCCATTTGTTTTATCACTGGGGTAGGAAGGGAAGCCAAGCAAACAAAAGGTTGAAGTGAAAAAAAAATAAAAAATACCACACAGGAATCCACTAAATGTTTAAATGTGTTTCTCATGTTGACAAAAAGCAGAATTCTAGCAGAATTCACATCAGCCTCCAAATTCATGCCCTTTTTATCAATTCTCCCCAAATTTTCATTTATGTATCATTCCCATTCCTACCATTTTTCCTAACTTTTTCTGTTTCTACATTTTATTACTTTGTAGTGTTCTATTGTGTGTCCCACAATTCCACTGTGCATGTACCACAATTTGGCCAGTTCCCTATTAAGGAACTTTTGAGTTGTTTCGGTCATTTTCTGTTAGAAATTGCTGTTGTTGCAAAGAATCAACTTTATTCCTGTCACTTTCTGAATGTTTGGGCATATGTGTGATCGAGTCCTGAAAGTGGAATTGTTGCATAAAGGTCATGTGTGGACTTGGAGTTTAAAAACATCCTGTGGGATGGCCCTTCATGGAGGCTGAGTGAGAGGGATGCTATCACCCCGTTTCCGAAACACGCGGTACCAAACTTTTCAGTCTTTGCCCATCTGATAAGCGGGGGCTATCTGTTTTATTGCTTTTCTCTCATTGTGTGCAATATTAAACACCTTTGTATATTAGACTTTCGTGGTGTGAGTTGCAAATATATTTCTGAGTTTTTAAGGTTATCTTTGATTATAGTGAACTTGGCTATGCAAAACTTTAATTTTTTTGCAGAAGTCATCTATGTTAATGTAAGTTATCAACGCTTTTCTTCATACTCCTGGATTTTGTATCATACTTAAAATGTCCTTAACTTTGTGTTT